>SKCR01048124.1:0-40506 GCA_019454045.1 Zanthoxylum bungeanum
CACTAGATAGACCCCTCAGAATCCCATTGGTAGTATGACTATGTATCTATGGGAATCCGAATCAGGGTAGGTGTTGTTGGCGTTGGTGCTCAGAGCACCAATCCGCATCGTATTTATGTCTGATTCATGAATACGATCAATTCCTTTTTCCATAATATTACTTATTTATGGTTGCACCTCTTGTTTTTATATACGTATTCAATCTGATTACGATTATATTGAAACTAAATGTGGTTTAGTGATATGTATATATTAGACAAAGGCCCGATAATATATAATGCAGTACACAGTTACAAAGTTAGTTTGTAATTGATATTGGGAAGTGTCACTGCTAAATGTATATTATCAAATACAGTTCCTGGTCATGATTTACTAACACGGGTCTGTTAGTCAAATTTGTTGAGACCAGTACATGTCGTATATCGAGACTTAGTCCGATGGTTTATCCCAATGAACCATGAGTATGGGGAGACTCATATAGACGTGTAGGTGTTTAGAGTGGATAAACACTGAACGACTCACCGAAGATTCTTAATGGATGGTACACCAACGTCAATAAGAATCTTCTCGGGTTGAGTAGCATAATGGTCCTTTGACTTGAGATACCACTGTGGATGTATGAGACATCCTCCACACTTAGATGACAGTCACGTCACCGATCTATATAGATCAGACCTCCGCATGTTCTTTGGGTGTGGACCGATCCTCAGGATATCCTGTGTGTATCAAGATAGGATCCGTCAGTTCTCTGTACATAGCATAGGTAGTCCATATGTGATTAGCAATAAGTTAAATCTATGGCTATAGTATACTTTGGAAGTGAGTTCTGAATGTTATTTATAGATTGCTAATAGATACGTCGACGAGATTATACCTATAGAGATTTGACGTTTATATATATATCTCTGGGATAATCCGGATACATGTGACGGAGGGATTATACATATGCAATGACCTCGACCTGTATGATTCAGCTAGTTTATCGGTGGTCATCATAATTTACGGGTGGGTAAATTATGGACACGAAATTGGATTTTGTGACGGATATACCTGAATCTAGAGAATCTCACTAATGAAATATACTCGTAGAGCACTAGGGCAACTATTATAAATAATGGTGATTATTTATAAATTGTTTAACTATTAAACAAAAAATACATGCAAATGGATCGAACCGTCATTTCCTAATTGTTGGACAATTATGACCCATAACATCACTATTTGTAAAAGACATGGTGTTCTTTGTACAAATTAACTATGTGAAAAAAGAAATTGCTCTTTTATCATTTTGTAATTGGATTACTTCGATATATAAACGATAAAAGTCCTTATGATTAGTTCCGGATTAATAAGATATGAGACAGTATTAATCCACGAACGGTTTAATCATTAAACATCCCTAGTCGTAGTATTATCGAGACTGGACATCGATAATGCGGAATAGACTAGTATTACACTTGTGCGCGTTATGAAAGCTTAACGACATAGTTCACATATATTTGAGTATTGGATACTTATGCAAGTGTGATAGGAAGTTCTGTTATCCATTGGAACGGAAACAACTTCGCTCTGGATAGACCCCTCAGAATCCCATTGGTAGTATGACTATGTGTCTATGGGAATCTGAATCAGGGTAGGTGTATTTGGTCTTAACCTGAGACTTGCATCGCTAATACTTCCGACAATCAGTACGCTTTGGTTTTGGTCGTCCAGAGCTTTAACAGGTTCTGTGTACGCCTCTTCTGGGTATACTAAGAATAGTAGTGTATTGGGGGTGATGTCAAGATGGAAGTATCACTTCAGTCATATGGAGATGATGATCACGCAGGGATACAGAACTGATACTCTTAAATGTTGTAGCTATCGGGATAGTATGACTAGATTATGATTATCCGATTACAGAGACTAGTTGCTAGTGATCCGATATATGCTTCGTAAAAGGCAGACACAATTCCAGCCCCAGGCCTAGCATGTGACATCCAATACTGGATCATAAAACGTAATATACTATATACTATGCCTGATAAAGATTACATATTCTTCGTTGAATATTTCTAGAGAATTGGGTAGGCACGATGCTTTGCTAGAAGCCAACCATGTCTTGTAAATCGGTAAGAACATGGTACATGGTACGCACATATTCGGATAGTCCGATGACCGTATTTACTGCCAACATATCCATGGATCTCTTGGGTCGCTTCCTAAAGATTCACCGATGACATTTGACTCGAACAAAATTAATCTGGGATTAATTATGAGAGAGAAAATTAATCTGGGATTAATTACGGCAAGAATTAATCTGTGATTAATTAACAAAGAGAAAATTAAACTGAGATTAATTACGTAATGAATTAATCTGGGATTAATTCGTGAAGAAGAGAGAACGCAATTAATTTGGAATTAATCGGTAAAATAAATTTAATAGTTAAATTTGATTTTTCTAATTAATTTATTTATTTGGGCTAAAATAATATATTAGATATATTAATTGAAATTTGATTTCAATGCGGAATTAAATTGGATTTTAATTCAAGCGAACGAATTAATTTGGAATTAATTCGTAAACGAATTCCGTAATAATTTTACGAGGCATTATTGTTTAATTAAATTGAATTTAATTACGTTGCGATGGAAAATTTGTTTAATCGGATTAAACGAAATCGAGCCCGAAGTGTGTTGACCAACCCAACTTGAATTTTGAATTTAAGTGTGGGACCCACCAACTTACATCAACAAGTCACTCGAGTGATGGAAGTGGTTGGGAGCTGTTAAAGCTTTCTTGTCCAACACACTTTGCATTTTTGGAAAAAAGTATATACACTTTTTGAATTATTATTTTTGGTATTAGTTTTTAGAAAACTAAAATTATCAAAACAACTTCATCTCTTTTCTCCCTCCTCTCCCCATGGCCTAACATCTTTCTTCTCTTGGAGAGTAATTTGTCTTTCAAACTTTGTTCATGCTTGCACATAAGAAGTCAAGTGAAGTGTTGGAGTTTGCTAAGGTCCCAAGGATCAATAAACAAGCATGAAACATAAGTGAATACAACGAGGGAGTTGCAGAATACTCACATCGATCGGTTGAGCGACGCGAGAGGCAACAAAACTCGAACTTTCTCCCTACTGGACTGCTCGGCAGTGAGCTGATGTCCTCTACCATTTTCGGCCATTGTTGGTCCTCCAAGCAAGCTCCAAGCTTCGTCAAATGATTCCCGGCTCATGGGTGGACTTCCCTATCACCTTTGCATGTCTCTCGGAGTGGTAGATGTCTTGATTTTTACCACAAAAATCAAGCACTTGTGTTTCCTTCTCTCGGTCTTTTAGCAAAAACCAGTGAAGAAATTTTCAGCCCCTTGGGCGTGTGAGAAGAGAGGATTTTGAGAGAGAGAGAGTTGAAAAAATGTGTAATGTCTAATTGATTTCTAAAATCAATTCAACATATACCAAAACATTTAATATATTAAATGTCAATCAAGCTTTCAAAAGCTTTTCAACAACTCCCATCAAGTCAGATCTTTCAATCAAGTTTTCAAGTCACATGACTCAAATTAACGAATTTTCCGTTGCGACGCAATTAAATGATTATGCCTAGTTAAATCACTATTCACGTCGCTAACGAATTAATTCTAAATTAATTCATTCGCCCGAATTAAAATCTAATTTTAATTCCGCGTCGAAATCCAATTTCTTTTAATATATCAAATATATTAATTTACCGATTAATTCCAAATTAATCGTTATCTCTCTTTAATGTTATTTTATCCCAGATAAAATATCTCCGCAATTAATCCCAGATTAATTTTCTCTCTCGTCTAATTAATCCCAGATTAATAAAAGGCGCAAGTCATACGTCATCGGTGAATCTTTGGGAAGCGACCCATGAGATCCCCGGATATATTGGCAGTAAATTCGGTCGTTGGACTATCCGAACACGTAAGTACCTCGTACTACGTTTGTACCGATTTACAAGACATGGTTGGCTTCTAGCAAAACGCCATGCCTACCCAATTCTCCAGAAATATCCTTACAGGTGATGAGTGATATTTATATCACTATTTCCCACTCATTTAACCTAATATTTTGTATAGTTTTTTGAGTTTTGTGAACGTTTTGATATGTTGTTGTGTTATTTTGTAGATAAAATAAAGTTTGGAAAGCATTGGAGGCAATTTGGGGCAAAAACGGACAAAAATGCGTCAACAGGGATATTTTGGTCTTTTGAGCGTCGCGACGCCCAGACTTCCGTGTCGCGACGTCTAAAATACGCCGAACAGTGCTAACGTGCGCTGGGTCCACAAATCAGAATCTGAGAAAGTTGTGACTTTGCTAAAATGCGCCGTGCCACGTGTCACCATCACAGCCGACCTGCTAACGTGCGCCGTGCCACGTGTCATCATCATATGCTGCCGAAACTCAGAGTTGACACGTGTCGCCTCGTCATCCGCCACGTCACAAGGTCAACCAAGTCAACTTGCCACGTCAGCATCAGCCAATCACAGCGCGTGACACGTGTCGCAATCCTACGGTGCCGACAGTCTCTTTCCCACGTGTCGCCATGTCATAGCCACGTCAGCGCCACGTCAGCATCAATAATTGAGTATCCTATCCTTATCTGACACGTGGCGGATAAGAATCTCTCAGTGACCAATCAGAAGCCGCCACGTGTCACAATAATTGAAGCTCAACCACTCTGCCACGTGTCACCTTATCATCTTATCCAGAATCTTCAAACCAGCGAACCAGAGCGTGCCACGTCGACAAATGCAGCGTCGCGACGCTGGAACCAAATTTTTCTATAAATTCAGCGCGCGAAATTTCATAATTCAGTGCACCCTCTCTCTCTTCCTCTCTCTTCTTCTTCTAAGAGAGAGCTTCTCTCTCTAGATTCTTTAGTTTTTAGTTTTTTTTTTTTTATTTTATTTTTAGTTTTGTAAATAATTTTAATTACTTTTGGTAATAATAGTAATTTAATTTTTACTTTTTACTTTTTACTTTTTACAGTTTTTACTATTCATGAGGAAGTAATTTCCCAGCTAGGGTGAAAGGTAATTCTTTTACTGTTACTATATAGATTAATCTCCCTTAAAAATAATATATTCACTATTTAAAATATTGACTTAAAAAGGATACCGCCAGATTGGTCGGTTGGTAATTCATTTTAATCTGGTTTAAACCTGACTAATAAAGGATACCGCCAGATTGGTCGGTTGGCAATTTAATTTTGGTTCCGCCTTATGGCTGGTTGGACTTAATTTGACTTAATCAGGATACCGCCTATATGGTCGGTTGGTATTATTATCACAAGTTTATATATTATTTTATGGGAGATATCTAAATTAGTAGTAGTAAAAGTAATTCCTTTTACCTTATCATTTTATTTTATTTTACTTTTCAGTCTTACTTTATGTCTTTTACTTTTCAGTATTTTTACTTTATGTCTTTTACTTTTAAGTTGTTACTAGCCCTAGTTATGTGTTAGTTATCTGGGGTTGTGATGAATTCTAATATCACCGGTTTATAAGGGGTTATTTTATAGTTTGGGTATTTAAAGGTTTACTTATTAAGTCTTAAGCTTAATGCTTCTTGTTGTCTGATCACCAATAAGATTGATGTGGTAAATCTAAAATGAACTAGACATAGGGATTTTAGGTTTCAGCCTTAGACTTAATAGCCCACGATCTTCCTTGAGGATAGATAACCCTTTAATAGATTTCCTTACAGGATAGGAATATACCTGTCGGGCGGGGGTAGCCATAATTGGAACTTAAACTTAATGAATCCAGATAATTGGTTGACATAGACATATGGTTCAATTGGGTTAAACTGGGTATTTGCGTCTGACCATCGACAGAGGCTTTTGCATAATTTAGTGTTCCAGGTTAGTAACCGATTTTTTACACAAACATAAAATAACCACTTCATCTTTTAAATGATATTAGAATGATTCACAACCCTAGATCTTTGTGTCTTTTTTTTATTTTCCTTAGTATTTTCTTTGTCTTTTTATTTATTTATTTTATTGTAAAACCACTTTCAACCAATCAAACAATCATTATCTTCTCCATTTAATTAGATATTTGTAAATAAATAGATTCAACAATTAATAACAACAGTAGGAATTAAGTCATCGTGGGATCGATATTTTTATACTACTTGAACGATATGTGCGCTTGCGTTATACGTGTGTGTTTACGCCGGTCAAGTTTTTGGCGCCGTTGCCGGGGACTTATATTTCTTGAGTTGTTAATTTTGAAACTATCTAATTTACTTGTATCTAATTTTCTTTATCTTTATCTGTAATTTTTTTCTTTATTGTATTTTCAGGTGATTGAAAAAATGGAACACTACTGGGAGATTGAAAGATTACGAGCTTTACAAGAAGATACACCCCACATCTGGGAGCAACAGTCCGGTTTTCTGAGGCCTGTTGTCCAGCCCAACAATTATCACTGGATGCCAGAACCATCATACTTTCCATCTTATCCACCATCCACCTACTATCCTCAACAAAAACCAGAACCATCAGAGGAAGAACAATTGATTGATATGCTCAAAATTTTTTCCAAGAAACGAGACGAAAAGTTAAATACAATGCTTGAAACAAGCCTGAAGCAACTTGAAAGTATTCAGAGACAATCAGAATTCATTCAGAGGATGACAGATCAAATGAGACAATTAACAGAAAACCAGAACTACATACCTCAAGAACCAGTTTCAGATGACACTGATGAAGCCTTCAAGTACCCAGAAATCCACAAAGACACTTCAACAGAGGAGGAGGCTGAGCAATATCAACAACCAGAGGTATCAGTTCAGGAGCCCGAACCGGTGGTAAAGTCTCAATTTGACTTTTATTATTCAGATTCTGACGAGGATGAAGCTGATCTATTTGTACCAACTGCACCAACAACGGAGGATCAAACTTTCAATCCTCAAAATGAAGATCTTGGAGCATGCTTTACCATGATGTTTGAAGAAGATCTATCTGAACCATCCATTCCAGTCATATCAGAGGATGAAGACCTAATGTCAGAAACATCTTTGCATCCTCTGGTTGACAATTTTGAAGCATGTATTTCACAGATGACAGATGAAGAGCTGAATACAAAAATTTTACAATTCATCTCTGTGAAGAAAAGGTGGAGAAAGAAGCAGAGCAAATGGAGGAGCAAATGTCTGACCTTAATAAAGATCCAGAGCATTCAGAAGAAGAAACATCGCTGTTTTGGGGAGTACAAATCAAAGATATCACCCAGAAGCTTGACAGAATGGAACTTCCATTCCAAGTCAAGCACCATACGAGACCTCCTGATTTTCTTTCTTTCTTTTCAGGAATCATTGGAACAACAAGGAGCAAAAAGGTGGCACGAGCACTAAATATGACAAAATTCTTTTTGCCACTTTTCCGTTGGAAGAGACCCTTCAAAAGCAACGCTCACGGGATTGTCTTTAATCGGACATCCAAAACGACATTGAAACCTCCTTAACAGATGAATTTCAGTCACGTCTGGCTGAAGACGAAAAATTTAGCGCTAGCAGGGAGGCAACCCATGCAATTTGTAATATTTGTTTTCATATTTTGTGTGAACTTTTTAATTTTGTGTGTTATTTTTGTAGGGAAAGGCATAAACGAAGCATTTTAAGACTGAAAGAATTGTGTTTGGCAATCAAAGATGAAAAACAATTCATTAGCGATGGCTGAGTAAGGAATGAAATCTTGAGACACATCCTAATGAATGAATTTATACATCAGTAGTGGCGTATTGCGTACACAATTCCGTTGCCTTAATTATTTCTTTGATTCGCTTTTCTATTGTAATTATCTTTATTTTCGTAGACAGGATCCAGACTTTTTGACCTTTCACGATTTCTTTTGTTGTTTAGCTAACAATCGTCCTTTGGAAGATATTAGTGTTATTATTACTCACCCTTTTTCAGGTACTATAAATTCAGCCCGTCATTACACTTTTGAAGGCATCCAGAGAGAAAGAAATAAAAAAAAAAATGGAAGCCACTTCAAGAAGACGAGTTGAAAACATCTGCGTGTTTTGCGGTAGTAGTGTTGGTACTAAGCCACAATACATAGAAGCAGCACAGGAATTGGGTCGAGTCTTAGCCGCAAGGAATATGCACTTAATATATGGCGGAGGAAATCTTGGACTTATGGGATTGTTTCAAAGGCTGTACAGGAAGGAGGCAGTCACGTTTTGGGAATCATCCCAAAACCCTTGGCAGAGGCAAATCTTATTGGATCATCAAACGGCGAGGAACTGATCGTGCCAGGTATGTCTGAACGATTGGTAGAAATGATTAACCGTGCTGATGCTTTTATTGCTTTGCCAGGTGGCTTGGGTACATTGGAGGAAATTTTTATAGTTCTATCTTGGGCGAACCTGAACATACACCAGAAACCGCTTGGACTACTCAACGTTGATGGATTTTATGATTTTCTTTGTGTGTTTCTTGATGATGCTCGGAGAAATGGGTTCGTGTCAAGACCTATGAAAGAACTCCTCTTCACTGCCAGAAATGCTCCAGATCTAATTGACCAACTCGTAGCTTACGAACCACAAGTTGACCCTCTCATTTCAAAGATAAAATGGTCCGAGGACGATCGTGGTAAGAGGCGTCGAATTAATCTGGATCTTAACCTTTAATTTCCTGTAGATTTCAGCTAACCAGGTACGACCTTCTTAACTCTCCTTTTACTGTTTAAGACATTGGGGACAATGTCTCATTTAGGTTTGGGGGAGAAATTAGTTGATTAGTACCTTGTTTTTAGTTTGTATGTTGTTTTTTTTTTAGTCCAAAATTTTTCGAAAAATACAAAAAAATTGAAAATTTTTCAAAAATTACAAAAATATTTGTGTTTTTAATTTGACCAAAAAGGTGAAATTGGTAAGAGATAGCTGAGTAAGGAATTTCCACTCCTGAGACGTATCTCAAACCTAATTCGAAACAAGTTAATTTTTGTTTATTTCATTTTGAATTATTTAATTTGTGAATTCTCCTTAAAACGGACTAAAAGGAATCTTCATATGTTGAGTTAACAGATATTATCAACATATATAGTAACATACGGACATGAGCTAAATTGAAAAGTTTGTAATATTCAGTGCTCTAGTTTAATTGGAGGAAGCATCTCAAAAAGCAATAGAGTAAAAAAAAAAAAAAAAAAATTTCTGATTTACAAAAATAAAATCTGAGATCCGGGTTACTAAGTCTGTAAGGGTGTTTTAACACCTAGTGCCCTAAAACCAACTGGTTTGGGAGTCACTGGCCCAAAACTCGCTACATGGATCAAAGATGCTGCAAAAATATATATATCTGAAGTCTGAGTAATTAAGTCCGTAGGGGTGTCTTAACACCTGGTGCCCTAAAGCCAACTGGTTTGGGAGCCACCGACCCAACACTCGTTACATAGATGAAAGATATTGTATATAAATAAAAATTAGAAAAGTGAAAAATCAAAGAAAAAATCAGAAAATGAGAAAAATTATTCCATTGCTATAAAAAAGGTGTGAAATCTGATAGAACTTTAGGACAAAAATATTACTCTCTTATCAACAGCACTTATGACTGTTGTGGGCAAAAATGAGTTGTTTAATATTTTGTTGGCTGTGTATATGAAGAATGGTAAAAATAATCGGAGAATTTACTTATTCGGTAATTTAGAATGAAACAAAACAACTAGTAACTTGGAGTAGAAGTTTCACCTGATTAGTCAAACATCTTTATTCTCTTTTCGCTTGTCTTTTTGCTTTTGTGTGCATTAGTTTTAACTAACTTTTTACTTTTGTAAAATGTTTGTGGGTATCATTGCTGTAAGCCCTCACGAGACTACAACTCGTCCACTAGGGACACCTAGGGGTTTAAAGGCTTGTTGCATACGCTAAATGCAATCGTGATCCCTACGAAAGTGGCTTAGTTAATTTATTTATGTTATTTTGCTCTATGTTTTGCTCGAGGACTAGCAAAATGTTAGGTTTGGGGGTGTGATGAGTGATATTTATATCACTATTTCCCACTCATTTAACCTAATATTTTGTATAGTTTCTTGAGTTTTGTGAACGTTTTGATATGTTTTGTGTTATTTTGTAGATAAAATAAAGTTTGGAAAGCATTGGAGGCAATTTGGGGCAAAAACGGACAAAAATGCGTCAACAGGGATATTTTGGTCTTTTGAGCGTCGTGACGCCCAGACTTCCGCGTCGCGACGTCTAAAATACGCCGAACAGTGCTAACGTGCGCTGGGTCCACAAATCAGAATATGAGAAAAGTTTGACTTTGCTAAAATGCGCCGTGCCACGTGTCACCATCACAGCCGACCTGCTAACGTGCGCCGTGCCACGTGTCATCATCATATGCTGCCGACACTCAGAGTTGACACGTGTCGCCTCGTCATCCGCCACGTCACAAGGTCAACCAAGTCAACTTGCCACGTCAGCATCAGCCAATCACAGCGTGACACGTGTCGCAATCCTACGGTGCCGACAGTCTCTTTCCCACGTGTCGCCATGTCATCGCCACGTCACCGCCACGTCAGCATCAATAATTGAGTATCCTATCCTTATCTGACACGTGGCGGATAAGAATCTCAGCGACCAATCAGAAGCCGCCACGTGTCACAATAATTGAAGCTCAACCACTCTGCCACGTGTCACCTTATCATCTTATCCAGAATCTTCAAACCAGCGAACCAGAGCGTGCCACGTCGACAAATGCAGCGTCGCGACGCTGAGGACCTGGCGTCGCGACGCTGGAACCAAATTTTTCTATAAATTCAGCGCGAAATTTCATAATTCAGTGCACCTTCCTCTCTCTTCAATTCCTTCTAAAGAGAGAGCTTCTCTCTCTAGATTCTTTAGTTTTTAGTTTTTTTTTATTTTTAGTTTTTAGTTTTGTAAATAATTTTAATTACTTTTTGTAATAATAGTAATTTAATTTTTACTTTTTACTTTTTACTTTTTACAGTTTTTACTATTCATGAGGAAGTAATTTCCCAGCTAGGGTGAAAGGTAATTCTTTTACTGTTACTATTTAGATTAATCTCCCTTAAAAATAATATATTCACTATTTAAAATATTGACTTAAAAAGGATACCGCCAGATTGGTCGGTTGGTAATTCATTTTAATCTGGTTTAAACCTCACTAATAAAGGATATCGCCAGATTGGTCGGTTGGCAATTTAATTTTGGTTCCGCCTTTATGGCTGGTTGGACTTAATTTGACTTAATCAGGATACCGCCTATATGGTCGGTTGGTATTATTATCACAAGTTTATATATTATTTTATGGGAGATATCTAAATTAGTAGTAGTAAAAGTAATTCCTTTTACCTTAGCATTTTATTTTATTTTACTTTTCAGTCTTACTTTATGTCTTTTACTTTTCAGTATTTTTACTTTATGTCTTTTACTTTTAAGTTGTTACTAGCCCTAGTTATGTGTTCGTTATCTGGGGTTGTGATGAATTCTAATATCACCGGTTTATAAGGGGTTATTTTATAGTTTGGGTAATTTAAAGGTTTACTTATTAAGTCTTAAGCTTAATGCTTCTTGTTGTCCGATCACCAATAAGATTGATATGGTAAATCTAAAATGAACTAGACATAGGGATTTTAGGTTTCAGCCTTAGACTTAATAGCCCACGATCTTCCTTGAGGATAGATAACCCTTTAATAGATTTCCTAACAGGATAGGAATATACCTGTCGGGCGGGGGTAGCCATAATTGGAATTTAAACTTAATGAATCCAGATAATTTGGTTGACATAGACATATGGTTCAATTGGGTTAAACTGGGTATTTGCGTCTGACCATCGACAGAGGCTTTTGCATAATTTAGTGTTCCAGGTTAGTAAACCGATTTATTACACAAACATAAAATAACCACTTCATCTTTTAAATGATATTAGAATGATTCACAACCCTAGATCTTTGTGTCTTTTGTTATTTTCCTTAGTATTTTCTTTTGTCTTTTTATTTATTTATTTATTTTGTAAAACCACTTTCAACCAATCAAACAATCATTATCTTCTCCAATTAATTAGATATTTGTAAATAAATAGATTCAACAATTAATAACAACAGTAGGAATTAAGTCCTCGTGGGATCGATATTTTTATACTACTTGAACGATACGTGCGCTTGCGTTATACGTGTGTGTTTACGCCGGTCAACAGGAATAAAAAATCTATATCAGGCGTAGTATACGTAGTATTGCGTATTTCGATCCAGTATAGGATGATCACATGCAAGGCCTGAGGCTGGTACAATGTCTGCCCCGTACGAAGCATATATCAGATTACGAGCAACTAGTCTCTTTAATATCGGATAATCATGACCAAGTCATATTATCCCGACGATTGCAACCTTTTTAGAGAACCAGTTCTGTATCCCTACGCGATCATCAACTCCATATGACTGGAGTGACACTTCCGTCTTGACATCACACCCAACACACTACGATTCTCGATATACCCAGAAGAGGCGTACACAGAAACCGATTAAAGCCCTGGACGACCAAAACCAAAGTATATTGATTGTCGCAAGTATTAGCGGTGCAAGTCTCAGGTTAAGACCAAATACACCTACCCTGATTTCGGACTTCCATAGACACATAGTCATACTACCAATGGAATTCCGAGAGGGTCTATCCATAGCAAAGTTGTTTCCCGTACCATCGGTAAAATACAACCTCCTATTACACTTGCATGAGTTTCCTATACCCAAATATATGAGAACTATGCCGTTGTGCCCTCACAACGCGCACAAGTGTAATACTAGTCTTTTACGTATTTATCGACGTCCAATATCGATAATACTCTGACAAGGGATATTTAATGATTTATCCTTTGTGGATTGATACTGTCTCATATCATTCTCAATCCAGGAAAAAATCATAAGGACCTCATATCATTTATACATCTAGGTGATCTAATCACAAATGATAAGAGTGCAATCTCATTTGTCACATAGTTAATTTGTACAACAACACCATGATCTGTATAAATAGTGACGCTATGGGTTATAATTGTCCAACAATCTCCCACTTGGCCTATAGCCAGTCACTCGAGTGTCTAACACCCGAACTATGTACGGTTGGCTCAAACTACTTAGAAATGCTTTCATCAGCGGATTTGCATGATTATCGTCTGATGCGATTTATACGATCATCACATCGCCATGATGTATGATCTGAACGAATCAGATAAATAGTCGAAGTATGTATCTGGATCGTTGATGAGACCATTAATTCCTTAGCATGTGCTGACGCCTAGCTCAGCTGCTAACAGAATTATATCTAATCTAATTAGATTTGTTATCGACCCAAATGGCTTCTATTGCTGCCTCAGCTGCAGCAATAACCCACATTTGTTGTTTATTTGGTAACAGTATCTTGCTTGGAAGATTTTCAGCTCACTGTTCTGTTATTCAAACTGTATAGTACCGTTTGCGACTTATAGTCGTCTTATCGGTTTAGGAAACTTGCAGTAGTGATCCCAATCACTTCAAGTTCTCCTTTTCCATTGATTAAGACAGCAGCCTTAGTTCTCTAAGATACTAACGGATGTTCTTAACATCAATCCAGTGACTATCACTTGGATTGGCCTGTTTGTGAATCCATATGCTCAAAGCGTATGAGACATCAGGTCGCGTACATTTTTCAATGTACGATTTCTCGGAGTTTTTTTCTCGAAAGCCAACCTTTCACCGATTGTTTATATGGGAATATCATTTCCAAGAAATGACATATTATCATTATTTATATAGGACATCCACTGTCAGTGCGCTCCCACTAACCCTCTTATATACACAAGAGTCTTTTCGTTTTGAATTAAATCATAAACAATTATGATTATATCAAAACGATAATTCCAAGAACCTATGCTTGCTTCAACCCAAACATGGATCGAATAACCCACAAACCTTGTTTGCTAGTTTTGGTACGAGAAAATCGACAGGATGTTTTAAACATCCTCCAAAAGGTTTCCTTTTCAGGAAAGCGATTTTCCCGTAAAGCTGTCATATTTCATAAATGAAACACGCAGATTTAGCAAGCATTATCCAAATGGATTTACCGTGGCAACAGTTAAAAGGTTGAATCATAATCAACACTATGTTGATAACGATACCTTTCCGCTAAAAGCCTAGCTTTATACGTTGGTATGTTGCCATCCATGTATGTCTTCCTTGAAGACTTATAAAGTACCAATAGGCACAATGCCTTGCGGTACATCAACTAGTATCCAAACTTGTTGATATATATGGAATCCATTTCGGATGTCATGGCACTTTGCCATAATAGGGAGTCGATACCCTGTATCACTACCTCATACGTAGTCAGTTGGCATTCCTCAATAAGATATACATCTTTTCGAGGTGAGATCAGAAACCCATACCCCAGGTTATTTTCTGACTCTTTCCGACATACGTGGTTCTTGTGTATACGAAGATTATGGTATAGTTTCATCCTTGATGAACTATTTATGTTCCATTAAGATTCGGTGCCTTGAATAGCATTACTCCGATTTTCATCGAGTTTTACTATCCTCTCACTTACCACTGCATATCGGTATTCCTCTTTGGAAAACCGCATGGCAAGCAACAATTACATTGTTCTCTTGTGAGTTGTATAAGTACTATACTTATGGTATCCCTGGGATAACCTACAATTGACACTTATCCAATTTGGGTTCTAGTTTGGTATCTTCCAAACATATGCCTAGCATTCCCAAATGTTCCGGAATGAGAAACCCGATTTCTTTCCTGTTCATATCTAATATGATATCTGTCAAACATATTTTTATGGAACCTTATTCTAAATAAGTTCTGCACTGTTTATGCGTATCCGTTGAAGGAAATGATAGCTCAGAGCGACTAATGATTAACCTTATAATGTCTTACAAAATTCGGTTACTCGGTTCGGAAACACCGTCAACTTGACGTGGTCCGGGAGGAGTCCTCATTGAAAGAATACTATACTCTTTCAAGTATATTAGAAACTTATTGCTTAAGTATTTTCCATTACGGTCTTACCATGACGGTTTAATACTTTAGACGATCTGTTTGTCTATTTCGTGTAGAAACTTTAGAAGTTTCCGATTTGTGTTTCAAAAGAAACACGTAACCATAACGCGATGCCACATCCGTATAGGTCACAAAATATTCATATCCACATCTAGCCTAGCTAGACATGGGCCCACTTGCTTCATAATGAACTAGGGCTAACAGATCAGTGGCATTTACAATTTTACCAAGTAAATAGTGTTTTAGGCACTTTGCCCAATAAACTAGATTCGTAGACTTTATTTGAATGGAATCAAATTAGTCCGAGTACCCACTCTTCAAAAGTGTGGATATACGAGTCTTGTTTCATTATGTCCCAGACAACAATGCCATAATATGTTTGAACTGATCAAATCAATTTGAGCTATTTTTTGTCATGTTATATGTTTGAGATTTTATTTATATTCAAAATATAAATGATGTTATTCACATCTAATGTGTTTATCTCAATATCATCTTTATATAATAAAACACTTTAGTGTTCTAGAATATAAAGGTTCACCCGCAGCGGGTTAAACACTGATATAAAGATAATGTTTCTAGTCAAACTAGTTACATTATAACAGTTTCCAAATTTAGGTACACACCCGATGGTAGTTCCTAAAATTAGGTATCTACGGTTAAAACAACGACTTTCGTCCCGTTTCCAATTCGCAGATTAATCTCTATTGAAGTCAGTATCCTGTTCAAAACAGATTCTGAACATCAATACATATATTTTATGTACCACACTAAGTATTTAAAATCTAATTTTAATACTAGTAGTGAACATATTTATGACAATCATATTTGAAGTCAGAGCCTTGCTCGTCTTCAATTCCTTCATGTCTGCTTTGTTCAAACGGCAGTCACGCTTCCGCGATCCCGTTTGCCACATTTAGGCAGACATTTTGGGATATGTCCTTTATCTTCCTAGAAGACTATAATGATTTTGCCTTTGCCCCTTTCAATACTCCAGAAGCCTTTGGCCAAGCCTTGGCCTTCTAGAATATCGAAGTAAGGTGCGCCTTTGCGCTACTTGCCTTATTGCAAATTTTGACTTTATCTCCTTGAGAATAGTCATGAACTCTCCAAGAGTTATTTATTGTAATTTTCTAAAATCTAAGTATAGATTTATGAAGATCTTTCAATTTCAATATCATAATTTAAGGATCTAACCCTTAGTTCTGATAAAGAAATTAAGGAGTTTACTGAGACAAGCTTAATGGATTAAGCACTAAAGTTATCATCACATAAATCTTCCAAAGATTATGCTCTACTATTTGCTTAACTCCGGGCTTTAGGCTTAATATGTTATTTTATCAAATAAAGTAACTTATTATTTTCCAGGACCATCCTGAAATTATTCCCAATTTGAAAATTAAACCATTTAAATACATTTTCCCTAGGATTATGTTTTAAATGTCAATCTTTCATTTTTATCTTGATTTTAATAGTCAAACTATTTAATCAACGATTTCGGTACAATTTATTATAATGATTACAATAGTCCAACTATTTAATCAACTATAATTTAATAGATTAAAATCAATTATATTGATCACTATAATCCAATTATAAAATCAACTATAAATGAATAGTTTGAATATAGTCCAACTATTTATTAAAAAACAACATTTAAATATTAGTCCAACTAACATTTAATCTATAACGGCGAATGATATTTGTTTGAGCGCGTATGGCAAGTAATTAAACGAATATTGCAAATTCAATTCTTGCCTCCCACTATTTTTCGGCGAGCCTCTAACCCTCTGTCGAGTACTCGGGAAACCGTGTTTTCTAGTGGGCTATGATCCCGTTAAATATCACACAATCTTGACTTTGGCCAACAAATCGTACGATAATTAACTAGGTAGATCTCTAAGATCAATTGGGTCCAATCCAATTCCTAGATCCAGTAGGGGGGCATCCAAGTCCGAAACATATATCTTATATATGCCAATACATCCAATGTATTACCTAACCTTTTTCCTCTGAATCAACTAAGCATTGGATACGCATTGAACAGTGCTATACTTATTTTGAATAAGGTTCCGACAAAGTCTGTTGGACAGACTCCGTATGAAATATGGACAGCAAAGAAACCAGGTTTCTAATTCCTGAAGATTTGGGATACTGGGCATATAATTAAATGTTTGGATGGTACCAAACTAGAACCAAAATCGGATAAGTGCCTATTTGTAATTGGTTATCCTAGAGAAACCAATTCCATAACTCACAAGAGAACAAAGATATTTGTTGCTCTCCATGTGGTTTTCCTTAAAGGAATTCCTAAATGCAGTGGTAAGTGGGAGGAAAGTAAAACTCGATGAAAATCAAAGTATTACTGTTCCTGGCACCGATCCCATATGGAATACCAACAGTTCATCAGGGATGAGACTGTCCCACAATCTTCTAATACACAAGAACCTCGTAGGTCGGAGAGAGTCAGAAAACAAACTAAGAGGTATGGGTTTCTGATATCACCTCATGAAGATATTAATCTTATTGAGGAATACGAACCGGCTACGTATGACGAAGTGATACAAGGTATCGACTCCATTTATGGCAAAGTGCCATGAAGTCCGAAATGGATTCCATGTATATAACCAAGTTTGTACACTGGTTGATGTACCAGAAGGCATTGTGCCTATTGGTAGCAAATGAGTCTTCATGGTGAAGACGCACATGGATGGCAACATACAAACGTACAAAGCTAGGCTTGTAGGGTATCATCATCAACATGGTGTCGACTAAGACGAAACCTTTTACCTGTTGCCATGATTAAATCCATTCGGATAATGCTTGCTAATACTGCATATTTCATAATGAAATATAGCAGATGATCGTCAAAACCGCTTTCCTTAATGGAAACTTTTTGGAGGATGTTTT
The DNA here is from genome assembly GCA_019454045.1 of Zanthoxylum bungeanum. Classification (NCBI taxonomy): domain Eukaryota; kingdom Viridiplantae; phylum Streptophyta; class Magnoliopsida; order Sapindales; family Rutaceae; genus Zanthoxylum; species Zanthoxylum bungeanum. The sequence goes on from SKCR01048124.1 coordinate 17,941, forward strand.
ATACAACACCCTAACAGTTTTGTCATACCAAAACATGCAAACGAGGTTTGCAAGTTAATTTGATCCATTTATGGATTGAAGCAAGCATTGTGTTCTTGGAACCAATGTTTTGATGAGATCATATTACAATATGATTTCATTCAAAATGAAGATGATTCTTATGTATATAAGAAGGTTAGTGGGAGCGCACTGACATTGGATGTCCTATACATTGATGATGTATTATTTCTTGGAAATAACATTCCCATGTTAACAATCGGTGAAAGCTTGGCTTTCATTAAAATTCTCCATGAAATACTTGGGAGATGCAACCTTTATTCTAGGAATAAAGATCTACTAGGATAGATCTAAAAGTTGTTGGCACTCTCCGAGAACTCATACATTGAAAGACATGTACGCGACCTGGTGTCTCCTATGCTTTGAGCATGTGGAGTCACAATCAGGCTGATCCAGGTGATGGTCACTGGAGTGATATTAAGAACATCCCTAAGTATCTTAGATGAACTAATGATGATTTCTTAATCTGTGGGGATGGAGAACTTGAGGTGACTGGGTTCACCAGTGCAAGTTTCCAAACTGATGAAGATGACTGTAAGTTGCAACAAGGGTACATATTTTGGTTGAACAACGGAACATCGAGTTGGAAATCTTCCATGCAAGATATTGTTGCTGGTTCAACAACAAAAGAGGAATATATTATTGCGGCTGAGGCAGCAAGAGAAGAATTTTGGATCTATAAAATTCCTAATTGGATTATGAGTAGTTCTGTTAGCAGTTGAGCTATGATACAGGGCATGCTAAGGAATTACGGTCTCATCAATGATCCAAGTATGTACTTCGCCCGTTTCATCTGATCCGTGAGATCATACATCGTGGTGATGTCAAGATTAAAAGATTATTTCAGATGATAACCTTGCATATCCGCTGGCAAAAGCGACATCTCAACATAATCATGAGCAACCCGTACATAGTTTAGGTGTTGGACACTTGAGTGATTGGCTATAGGCCAAGTGGGAGATTGTTGGACAATTATGACCCATAGCAGCACTATTTGTAAAAGACATGGTGTTTTTTGTACAAATTAACTATGTGACAAAGGAAATTGCTCTTTTATCATTTTGTAATTGAATTACTCGGTAATTACCAAGAAATTTGATTTCTTGTGTTATTTTTAAGAATTTGATAATTTGGTAATTAAATAAACAAGTTTATTTAATTGATCCAAGAATAACTTTGAAATCAGAAAATTTTGATTTTCCGCGATTCCGCTGCGTTATCAGATTCCCGCCATAAAACCCCAACATGTGCATGTGGTCTTAACCTGAGACTTGCATCGCTAATACTTACGACAATCAATATACTTTGGTTTTGGTCGTCCGAAGTTTTAACAAGTTCTGTGTACGCCTCTTCTGGGTATACTGAGAATTGTAATGTATTGGGTGTGATGTCAAAATGGAAGTATCACTTCAGTCATATGAAGATGATGATCACGCATGGATACAGAACTAGTACTCTTAAATGCTGCAGCTATCGGGATAGTATCACTAGGTCATGATTATCCGATTACAGAGACTAGTTGCTAGTGATCCGATATATGCTTCGTACAGGGCAGACACAATTCCAACCCTAAGCCTAGCATGTGACATCCGATACTGGATCGTATTACGCAATACATTGTATACTATGCCTGATATAGATTATATATTCCTCGTTGAATATTTCTGGAGAATTGAGTAGGCACAGTGCTTTGCTAGAAGCCAACCATGTCTTGTAATTGGTAAGAACGTGGTATGGGGTACGCACGTGTTTGGATAGTCCGATTACCGTATTTACTGCTAACATATCCAGGGATCTCTTGGGTCGCTTCCCAAAGATTCACCGATGACATTTGACTCGAACAGAATTAATCTTGGATTAATTATGATAGAGAAAATTAATCTGGGATTAATTATGGCAAGAATTAATATGGGATTAATTATGAGAGAAAGAATTAATCTAAGATTAATTGCGGTAGGAATTAATCTGGGATTAATTCGACTAGAAGAGAGAACGCGATTAATTTGGAATTAATCGGCAAAGTAAATTTAATAGTTAAATTTGATTTTACTATTTAATTTATTTAATTGGGCTAAAATAATATATTAGATATATTAATTGAAATTGGATTTCAACACGGAATTAAAATTGGATTTTAATTCATGCGAACGAATTATTTTGTAATTAATTCGTAAGCGACTTTCATAATAATTTTGCTAGGCATTATTATTTAATTAAATTGGATTTAATTTCGTCGCGACGAAAAATTCGTTCAATCGGATTAAACGAACCCGAGCCCGAAGTGTGCTGAGCAAGCCAACTTGAATTTTGAATTTAAGTGGTGGGGCCCACTAACTTACATCAAATGTCTACATGAGCGATGGAAGTTGGTGGGAGCATTTAATGCCTTTTTCCCTCCAACACACTTTGCCTTTTGTTTAGCTTTTTGGAAAAGCATATACCACTTTTGCAAGTCAACTTTGGTAATTTAATTTTTGAAAACAAAATACAAAACTTCATCTCTCTCTCTTCCATCTCTTTTGCCGTGACCTTCTCCTTTTTCCTTAGAGATTTTGTTGTAAAATTTCAACCTTGCTAGCACATAGAGAGTCAAGTGAAGGTGATAGGGAAACTCACCCTTGAGTTTGGGATTCAAATCTAAGCTTGGAGCTTCCATCTTCAAAGAAAAGTTTTGAACTTCTCATCCAATCAATGTAAGTTTTTTTCCGCAACTCACTTAATTATTCACACACAAATCACGCTTAGAGATCCCGTGGCATGTTTAGGACACTAACATAGGTGGGCCTGGACTCGGAAAAGGCTTGACAGGACATGGCCCAAATTCAGCCGGATATAGTTGTCCATATCCGACCGGACTTGTATGAAGTTAGGCTGGACATGCTGCATAGTCTAGAAACACAGAAAAATACATATACAATAACAAATACATCAAACATGCACTTTGGATATACTCATAATAAAATGGTCATCTCCCAGTGGTACATGGAGTTGTATCCCGAGTGCAAACTATATTATCGTCCATTCGAAATCAAATATGGAACTTACGTCCAGGTTTTCATCTTATATACCATAAGGATCATACAACCTGATATCATTCATATCCGACCGGACATAGGATAGGTCTAGCCGGACTTCTTTCACAAATACATAGTAAGTAGAGCATGTGTAAAGCAATCAAGCGCAACAACTAATCTTGCATAAAGAAATAATGACTAGTAACATAAAGATAACTAAGCATGCGATTAACTATAGAAAGCAGTAAGTTTGGCTTGATATATTTACCGTCAGTCAGATGTGATGTACGTCAGACCGGAGGTACTTATTAGTAACAAAACTTCAAAATATGTAGAAATAAAAGGTACCATCATGTCATACATTTTCTATATAATTTGGTTCTGAAGACACCTCTGATCATCAGGTAGATGCTAGATTCGTACCAAAAGATATATGTTGTTTTCTCTATTTTTCTCTCTCAAGGTCATTGTTTCAGGATTTTAGCAAGGCAACTTTAGAATTCCCCAAAATTGTTTTGTCAAGCGAAAGAACCCTTTTTTGTTTTATAGAGTGATTAAGGGTTCTGGAATAGGAATGAGAGAGAAGAATCCCATTCTTCTCTATTCTCTGTCTGACGTTACTGGTCACTGAAGTGTGTAATGCTCGATGCATGTCTGGCCATACGTATGATTTGAAATGTAAGTCCAGTCGGATATTTATCAATTCATGACTTCATTGAATTACATGTCCAGTTGGAATCAATCAGATCTAGTGATTGCATGGATTGACAATCAGCACACTCACTGACTATTATTGCACATCCAACCAGATTTAGGATTTTCAAGATATATCTAGCCGCTATTATGGTCTGGGAGAAGGTAGGCCAGGCATAGGTAATGTCTGGCCGGTGTTTGTTTATATTTCCTGAATTCCTGGAATTTCCTTCCTTTCCGGCAGTCATCTTTGTAATTTTCCAAGCTTTCAAGGTTTCCCTATAAGAAACTCATCATCGGGCTATGCATAAAAATATAATATATATAGTCGCCCCCACTTTGGTAGGTTTATGCAGTGTATGACTATGAAAAGTCTATCAAAGTCATGATGTATTTTTACTTATTTGGTTTACCGAGAGTCGTCAGACATATCTGGTCTTGTGGAAGTTTGTTTATGGTTTGATGGGCCCTCCGATGCTTCGATCAATGGTGATATGCTTTGATCATGATTGTGTAATTTTGAGATGAGTTATGGACACACAGGTCCCCTGATGCCACGATCGGTTTGAGATGCCTCCATCTTTGATGTGATAATTGACGAACCAATAGGTTTCTCGATGCCTCAATCGATTTTGAGATACCTTGATCTCTGCTATGGTGATTGATGAACTCGTAGGTCCCCAATGCCTTGATCGATCTCTGCTATGGTGATTGATGAACATACATATCCTCTGATGCCTCGATCTTTGGCTTTTTGCTGTGATGATTGATGAACCTGCAGGTCCACTGATGCCTCAATCAGTTTTGACTTTAATGATGGAGTCTTCGTTCCTCATGCATAATTTTTTATAGTGGGGCTTCGTTCCCCTTGTGTGATGTTGATAGATTTTTGAGGATTTGTTCCCCATTTCCAAAGCTTCATTCTCTGGGTCTCCCGATTCATTCGATTGCCTCATTATTGAGGATTCATTCTTTATGACTCTTGATTCATTCAGTTTTTCCATCTAGAGGATTCATTCGTTATTTCTCCTTATTCATTCGATTCTTCCATCTTGAGGATTCATTCCTCATTTCTTCCGATTGATTCAGTTATTTCATTTATGAGAATTCATTCCTTATATCTCATGATTTTTTTGGTTGCTCGTCTGCACCCATATTCTTAGAGTTGTCTGTTGTTTCTTCCCCATTCCCGAGGCTGTTCCTAGATTCATTCTAGAGTTGTCTGATGTTCTTCTGATATTTTCTCTTAGGCGGTCCTCGCCCTCAACATTCGTTGTTTGAGAGCCCTACCCCCATCATTCTCTTTTATATAGGCTTCACCCCTAATTCTCTATTCCACGTAGGCCTCGCCCCCAATTTTTTGATCTCGAATGCTCCGTATCTCGACCTTATGACTGTTAGATGTTCTGTGTCTTAGAGGCTTGCATCTTGTTCCATTTCTTGGAGGCTCTCATAACATATTCATTTTCCTGGAGCTTTTCGCCTTTATTTGTTCAATTTCCTGTAAATCAAAATGTTATGTGTATGTATGCATGTGTGCAATGATCTTCTTATTGTATGCCTGTTCTTTGGCTTGAGGAACTGCATAAGTCGTGATGTTTTCCATAGAGATATCATCATAATGCTTCTCATTCTTTTGCCCAGGCTATCCCTCAGGGTTCACAAATCACTGATTTTGCTTTCCAAATTCTTTTTATCAATATTCTCAAAAACAATTCCTTTTGAAATCCAATCACTCTCTAAAGTATGAGTATTGTCTAAATTCGAAATTCAATTTCAACTAAGATTTCAACTTTCAAATCTTTCTTCATGTGTGTGATTCTTTTATAATGAATTGCGTACAATTTAGATTTATTTATCTTAGCCCCAAATGTAGATTATTGCCGACACTCTCATTTATTTCATCTTTTTCGTCAGTCAAGGTAATCTAACACCTCGTGAAGGATCAACAAGATTTCTCCAAAAATTTTTATATAGGGCTTATCTTTAATCCTAACTTCTTTAAATCGTCAAATTGATTTTTGACATAAAGACTCTTCATTTGTGATGCAAGCCCATGGTTACTCAATAATTTCGCTAACTTAAGTTATTTTACATACTCAATATTTGAGTTGTCATAGTCGGGAAGTTTATGATACTATTGGTTACTAAACAATTCAAACAACGGAGTAGGTTTTTATGGGATTCGCTCATTCATTTTTATTTCTTTTTTATTTTTTCCTTTTTCTCTTTTTTTTTTTCTCTTTTTTCTTTTTACTTTTGCTTGTGTTTGCTTCATCTCCTTAACTTAGTGTCATCTCAATCTCAACTTTAGAAAAGAGCCAAATGAATGTCTAGTGCTTTAACCATCTCTACAAGTTGTGATAGCATAAATTTTTAGAAAAGAGCCAAATGAATGTCGAGAACTTTATTTCATCATTGAAAATTTTCAAAAAAATTCATTATATGAAAAAAAAATGTGAATGCAATAATAATACCTAGGTCTGGTATCCTTCAGGATCAGGTATTTTTCCAGCGTCAATCAAGTTTTGGATTTCATGCATAAGACATGCATATCTACTTGTCTTATGTCCTGTGAACTGGTAGAATATGCAATAAGGGCTTGATCAAGTTTTCTTGGCAGCGGGTTTGACACAGGCTTTGGATCCATCGACTTCAACATGCCTTGTTTCTTGAGTTCATCTAAAATCTTGAATAATGGTTCTCCTAGGCTAGTGAAGTGTCATTTTTGTATGGTGTTCACTCTTGTTATTCCAGTTCCTGAATTTCTTGAGCCTTCCCCACGGCTCTTCTTATACTACCTTTGACCTCGCGTCTCCAATTTAGTGTGAGGTTTGTACTCCGTCCTTTCCATAATGTCAGGATCTACCTTCTCTCTATTGTTTATTGCGACCTGGAATACCGCAAAAGGCTGGACCCATAGTGTGGGAACAATGAAACTGGGCGACGCATGCTGTTCCGGGCTCGTGGCCCGGTTGGGAGTACGAAGTATCCCGTAGGGGACTAAACTGGAGAATAATGGAGTCGCCACCCTGTGTGAACCGGGACAAAGATTTAAGGCCGCACTCACCCATCGCAAGGGAAGACCTCAAACCGTTGGGTTCGAAATTGTCCCTTACTTATGCCACTTGTAATGAAATGAATTGTGCAATAATTTAACCAAGCCTAAGCAACATATTTCCAAGAGTATTCTATTTTTAAGTTCACATGCATGAAAGTAATCATCATAACGGCAAACATGCAATAGCACACGGCAATCTCATGAACATATTTTGATCATATAATGCGGAAAACAAGGAACAACCTAAACGTAATGCAAATTCCAAACGCAAAATAAATGACTAATCATGCTTGAAAATGATCAACTAAATAGGCTAAATCATGCTTAAGAACCAAATAGCATACTAACGGCCTAATCATGCTTGAATACCATCTCATGAACACATCAAATAGATAAATGCAGGAATACAAATAGTATGATTGATTACATGACACAAAAGAAATCACCTAAGAAACAATTATGCATGACATGTGATGAAAAGGACTCAGTTGAGTGTATGCGCGTTCGTGTAGCGTTCGAAAATGCGTTCGAACGGTAAACAGAAGGTTCTCGTTCGTGTGGCGTTTGTAAACGCGTTCGAACGGAAATGAAACAGAATGCTCACGTTCGTATGGCAGTCGGAAATGTGTTCGAACGGAATGAGACCTGATGCATGATAAGGCAAAATGCATGCGCGTTCGAGTTGCGTTTGTAAACGCGTTCGAACGAACTGAGACAGAAAACATGCATTCGTGCGGCGTTCTGAAATGCGTTCGAACAGAGTTACAACAGTGACCTCCAAAATGCAGTAAACAATATGACAAATATATGAATGGATGAATGGATGACACCTAATCAATAATAAAGGGCTAAAAAGCGCGGCAAAACATCGTGGTAAAGGATTTTAACCCCTCGACATAGAGGACCTTTAATCCGACTTACTAAGCCCATGCGCTAATAACATAATGCATATAAAAATAAAGACAACAATATCGGACTATGTATACCCGATTGAACACATCTTACATTCAACCGAATATAAGTCATCCGGCGCGGTGAAGCATCGTGGTAAAGGATTTTAACCTCTCGAAATAGAGGACCTTTAATCCGACTTACTAAGCCCATGCGCTAATAACGTAATGCATATAAAAATAAAGACAACAATATCGGACTTCGTATACCCGATTGAACACATCTTACATTCAACCGAATATACGTCATCCGGCACGGCAAAGCATCGTGGTAAAGGATTTTAACCTCTCGAAAAGGAGGACCTTTAACCCGACTTACTAAGCCCATGCGCATCACATTATTACATAAACAAATAACATGCAGAAATTAAATAACGATAATAAACAAATCAAGATAACATGAAATAAAATATGTGCCGTATACTCAAGTGGTACGTGGATTTGTATCCCGAGTACAGATCATACTATCGTCTATTCGGAATCGGCTATGAAATTTATGTCCGAGTTTTCATCCTATATATCACAAGAGGCGACACATTTTCCATTTTATTCAAGGGCCACAACATACACCATTTCACAATACATCATTTTCTATCTATTCAAGGGCCACAACATGCATCACTCCACAATAATCATGTAAGTAAGATTCAATAAACAGTAAAAATACGAATAAAAATGGATGTGAAAAGTGCCCTCAGGTCTAACCTTTTTCGTCGACCCCAGATTCGTGTTTCACGGTGATCAGAAGGGTTAAAGCTCCGCAACTTTTTCGGTTCACTGGTTTGCGTCTTTCCTCACTGTTTCGCTGCTCAAGCTACTGTTTTGACTCCGTTTCACTGCTGTTTTGCTGCTGTATTTTGGTCACTGTTTTTGGTGTTTTAGGCTACTATTTTTACGGTTAAAGGGCTACGGTTTTGGTGGGCTAATTGGGCTTGGGTGTGAGGCTAGTAGCAAAACCAGAAATACCGACACCGTTCGAACACCGATTCGAACGCTACATGAACTCCCGCAATCTGCTTGACGTTCGAACGTGGTCACGAACGTAGCACGAATGAAAATAGTGAACTTGTGAAATGAATCTAATGACATACTTTTCTGAATTTCCCATTCCGACGTCCGTTTCCCGCGACTTCCGTGACATAAAAGGTAGTGCCTCTAAATGAGACTCATCATAGGGACTTATATGCAAAAATGCAGTGCCTACACCTAGGGTGATTGCCTGAGGTGTTGTTAAGCTGGCCAATGCAGTGGCCAGGGTCTAAAATTGTTATGTAATTTTGTTCACGTTGGCTCCCAATATGTACATATGGGAACTCTCGATGTCAGCAATTTCTGTGCTTGGCTGTTGTCTCTTGAATATTCATCCACGTTCTCTAACCCAACAAGCCGCTATAATGGCTACATCACAAAGGGTTAGCATGATGCCTGTATGAATGCGATGAATGAAATGCATAGGATGTTTAATCAGCAGCATATACCCTTCCAACCTTATTTCTCCTACACATGTAGTAAGTCAATATCTGCCAAAGTTTTGACTTAACGTATGTACCAATGGGGGGTATATAAGCTCGTTCTCTCCTATGTTAAAAATGGTAAATCTTGGCTATCTTGGTTCCGTTTCATCTCTAAAAGATAAAGGTCGCCCATATACATAATGACTAAATCTAATATTGGGATCGTGCTATTGTCTAAGAAAGACGAATTAGACACTTAATAATCACGATTATCTTGGGATGGGCTTAAGATGTTTAAGAATATCCAAATGGGAAAAAACAAGGCGTACCCCTTCTGGATGAAAGCCAGCATAAGTATCGAACTCATGTTTTGGCATTTTGGATTTTAACTAAATATTTTAGGCCTAACAAGATTTGCATACAAGGTGGCCCGTTGAAATTTCAAAGCATTTGGACCAATTATCATGAAATACAAACTTGTGTCTGTTGAAAAGGCCCAACAAGTTTACATCCCATGGCAAAAGATTTAGACAACTTCAAATGATTAGTGGCCAAACATAAACATAAGGGAGGCTTCTATAGGATAACCACTATTGTATTTTCATGTGAGCTTATCAAAGGTAAGGCTTAGGTTCTTATGGTGAAGGCTTGCCCATAACTAAGTCTCCATATCCAAGGGTTCGAACGATCAAATGAATGCACATTTTTTTATGCCCAATGATACAACTTGTCCATAACTAGGTCTCCTCACTCAAGGGTCCGATAAACCAAATGAATGCACCAATATCGAGTATACGTGCCAACAAGTGATGGTTATAATCACATACAAATCCACCTCATTGAGGAAAGCGATTTTATAATATGCAACGCCATTGGGGATAAAAGAGTATGGAAAAGATGAAGACATGGTTAACCTCAATCTTGCCATAAATACTACAAGATATTTTTTGGGAGTGATTCCCTATCTCTAGTGGAGCTACCATCTGTAGGAGAAAAACTAGGTTTATCGCTATACCTATGATATCGGCGACCATGAGGGGACTAACCAGAGAATAATGGAGTTACCACTCGGTATGAGACACCAAAAATGATTTAAGGCCCCACTACACCCCTTACAAGGGCTGAACTTAAACCAGATTGGGTTCAGAACGGTCCCTTACTGTTGCCAGTATAATGTTTAGGCTCGAGAGAGGTATAGACATGTCTTATAATGCAATCACATGCAATACATTTTATAATAGCATACAATGAGCAAACATATAATAAAATGTGGTGAACAAATAAAATTTGAATGCATAAGTAAATTAAAGCAATAAGGAGATAACACTTAAAACAGTTTAGAGCATGCATTAGGTGGGCCTGGCCTCAGAGAGGCCTGGCTGGACATGGCCCAAAGTCAGCCAGATATAATTTTCCACATCTGGCCGGACTTACATTAAGTCAAGTTGGACATGCTGCTTAGTCCAGAAACGTAGAAAAATACATATGCAATAACAGATACATCAAACATGGATTTTGGATATATTCATAATGAAGTGGTCATCTCCCAATGGTACGGGGAGTTGTATCTCGAGTGCGAACCATATTACCGTCCATTCTGAATCAGCTATGAAACTTCCATCCTGGTTTCCATCTATATACCACATGGATCATATGGCCAAATTTCATTCATGCCCTGTTGGACATAGGACAAGTCTGGCTGGACTTCTTTCAATATCACACAGTAATCAGAGCATATATAAAACAATCAAGCGCAACAATTGATCATGCATAACGGAATAATGATGAGTAACATAAAAATAACTAAGAAAATGATTAACTATATAAAGCAGTAAACATGGTCTGATATATCTATCGTCGTCTGGATGTGTGTGCATGTCCGGCCGGACGTGATGTACATCCGGCCGGAGATAATATGTTAATAATAGAACCTCAAAAATAAGTAGAAATAAAAATGGGACTTCGAGTCATACATTTTCTATATAGTTTTGCTCTGAAGATGCCTTTGATTGTCATGTAGATGATGGATTCATACCAGAGGATATGAAACTCCATGGATCGATGTTGTTTTCTCTCATTTTATCTCTCAGGGTCATTATTTTATGATTTTAGCAAAGCATCTTTAGGATTTCCTAAAACTATTTTATGAATGGGAATAGCCTTTTTTTTTATAGAATGAACAACGGTTCTGGAATACGAAGGGGGATCAGAATCCTATTCTTTTCTCTTTTCGGTATGGCGTTACTGATCACTAAAATGTGTAACGCTCTATGCATGTCCGGTCAAACATATAATTTGAAATGTAAGTCTTGTCGGACGTTTATCAATGCATGACTTTAATTAATACATGTTCGATCGGATTTGTAATTTGAATTACATGTCCGGCTGGATTTGTAATTCAAATTACAAGTCCGACTAGCATAAATCAGATCCCGTGATTGCATGATTGACAATTAGCACACTCACTGACAATTGTCGCACATCCGGGAAAATTTAGGGATTTTAAGATATATTCGGCTGGCTATTATGGTCTAAGAGAAGGTAGGCTGGACATATGTGATGTTCTGCTGATGTTTGTTTGTATTTCCTAAATTCCTTAGAGTTTCTTTCTTTTCAGATATTCATCCTTGTAATTTTCCAAGCTTTCAGAGGTTGTCCTCATAAGAGACTTATTGCATAAAAATACAGTGTCTACAATATCACAGAGAATTTTCAGGACATCCAACGAGCCTGAAGTTATGCCCCTAGGTATTAGTTTATTCTGCTATGTGACTATAACGTACATAAGACAACCCCAAATCTTTAAATATATAAGACTTGGATTTCTACCATACCATATTTGATATGGAGTGGTAGAAACCGCTTTCGATGGAACTTTGTTCAGTATGTGGATGACAGTAAGTAAAACATAACCCCAAAGGTAATATGGAAGAACTGTATAACTCATCATAGATCGTACCAAATCTAATAAAGTATGATTTTTTTCGCTCGGCACATCATTTGTTGAGGAGTTCCCGGTGGGCTATATTGAGCGAGAACCGCATTCTCCCTTAAATAATATTTGAACTCTTCGTTCATGTATTCACCATCTCGATATGAACGAAGGCACTCGATGAATTTCCTGGTTTGTTTTTCAACTTCGTTTCAAAATATTTTGAATTTTCAAATATTTTCGATTTATGTCTCATCAAATAGACATAATCAAATCGTGACCATAGGAAAAAATTCGGGAAGAATCGGAGTTCGAAAGCTCTGAAATAGAAAAACGGATTTCAGCACGCATCACGAGCATAGTACGCACATGGTTTTTTAAACCAATATACTTCCAATCTTTCCCAAATAATTTCATACCCAAAATCTAATTTTCAACACCAACACATTCGAAAGAACAAAATCATGTTTTTCAAAATATTATATATTTTTACAAAAGCATAAATATATACAAAATATATAGGGTTGGAAATGGACCGGGCTTTTGCCAAGCTATGGCCCACCCATAAAATATATTAAAGTATAAGCCCGAAAAACCCTATTATTTATGAGAAGGTCGGGCTTGGCCTTAACCCACTTGATATGGAGTCAGACAGGGGCCAAGTCCGGCCCTAATTTTTTAAAAATTATTAATTAAATAGTAGTATTTAAAAAAATTGAATAACCTCACTGTAGGACACAGAAACTGGGCGACGCATGCTGTTCTAGACTCAGGCCTAGTTGGGAGTACGGAGTAGCCCACGGGGGACTAAACCGGAGAGTAATGGAGTCGCCACCCGGTGTGAACCGGGAAAATGATTTAAGGCCGCACTCACCCCTCGCAATGGAAGACCTCAAACCGTTGGGATCGGAATGGTCCCTTACTTATGTCGTTTGTAATGAATGGATTTGTGCAATATTAACCAAGTCTACTCAACATACATGTTGGTCAAAGTAGTCTAAATTCTAGGTTTGCATGCTTCAACAGAAAACTTTTCATAACGACAAACATCCGACATCACACATCAAACATGCTATACATAGTAGTCTAAACATGCCTTAATTTAAATTCCTAATACAAAAGGTAAATAACTAAAACATGCTTGAAATAAAATAACATTATAGTAGCCTAATCATGCTCAAATACAAGTTGGATGAAATGAAATACATGAATCTTTCGAGTGGTACGGGGCATTGTATCCCGAGTGCAAACCATAATACCGTCCATTCGGATTCGGCTATGGAATTTATGTCTGGGTTTCCATCCGATATACCACAAGAAAGAACACATATTTCATTCACCCCGAAATCACATCATATACTAATTCATTATTTCATGCGAACTAATTCTAAATAACATGCTCAAATAACCATCCTAAGTCATTATTTCATGTGAATTAATCCTAAATGACATGCCAAGCTAATCATTCATACTAAACACATAAAAATACATTTCCTAAATCATTATTTAATGTAAATAAATTTAATACAACATACTAAAATAATTGAACACATTAAACACATGAAATACATTTTTTTAAGCCATTATTTCATGTGAGCCAATTCCAACAACATGCCAAGTTAACTACTCATGCTAAAATACCATAAAATACATTTTTAAATCATTATTTTATGTGACAAAATTCTGTAATATAAACCCTCAGGTCTAACCTTTTTTGTCGTTGTTCGGAGACGCGTTACACGGCCGTCGGAAAGGCTAAATCACCACGATCACGCCGGTTCGCTGTTTTAGTTTTTTGCTCACTGCTTTGCCGATTCGCTCGCTGTTTTGAGTCCGCTTTGCTGCGTTTCAGGTCTTCGTACTTTGCTCACTGGTTGGTAATGAGTTTAAGGTTGTCTTGGTGAATTTTGAGAGGTGTTGGGTTGAAGTTTGCTCGGTTATTCAAAGGATTTCGAGTTCAGTGTTTTGCTCACTGTTTCAGTGAATTTGGTCACTGTTTTGAGTGAAATGCTACTGTTTGGGCGTGAATATGGTGGCTAAATGAGGGCTGAATGGGGTGTTAATATTAGAGCTGATTCCAGGAGAGCTAAAGTGAGGTGATGGTTCGCTGGTTTGAGGGCTGAATGAGAGTGATAGGCGTGAAGGTTTAGGGGGCTGAAGTGAGGCAGTAGGTGCGTGAAGATCAAAGGCAGAAGTGAGGCAGTGAAGGGCGAGAGATGAGGGGCTGCAGTGAGGCAGTGTGCGCTGGTTCCAGGGGCTGTATGAAGGCTGTTTTTGTGCGTGAGGATGGGCAGTGAAGGAGAGGACTTTGGGCGTGTGTTGTAGGGGAAATAAGGGGCTGGTTTATGATCTTCAAATGCTAAATGTATGCTCAAATGTGCTAGCCTTTCCAAGGCTGAAAAATGAGAGTTTATATAGGCAATTTGGAGTGCATTTAATAGGTAGGCCAAGGGCAATTAATTTGATACAAAGCTTTGTTGAAATGTGATGCATAATTGTGTTGCTTTGTTGACAATACACAAAGATGGTTTGAAAATGAATCAAAATGAGGTGGGAGGTGATGGGCGTGGGGTGTAGGGAGTTAATGGTGTGGGGGAGATGCTTGACTTGGTGAGGGAGGCTATTAAATGGTGTATGGTTGGTATAATAAATGGTTTGGAAAATTGATACCAAGGTAAAAGGTGAGGTCAAAGGTTAAAGTGAATAGGTAGAAGGGTAAGTTATGATGGAATAGTGCAAAGATGGTGAAATTTGGTGTCATGGTCGTGGGCCTCAAGGGTGGTGGGCTTGGTGTTTGATTTTTTTGGTTTAATGGGCTTTGGATGTGGATTTGGGTATCTAGGTGGGCTTGGAAGGGTTTGCGGTGATTTTCGGGTTGTGTACGCTTTGAAACGAACATTCAGCAAGCAACTCTGAGCGAACTTAGCGAATTAATTGCGAAATGTATTATCTCTTGACTTCACCTTTCCTTCGACCGCTTTCCGCGAACAACACGACTAAAAGGTGGTGCCTCCTTATAAGACTCCTCATCGGGTTTGGTATGCAAAAATACAATGCCTACAGTCACCCCCACTTTGATGGGATTTGTTCAGTGTGTGCCAGTGACAATCCTATCAAAGTTCGTGCAATGTATTTTCACTTACCTAGCTCGCCAGCTGCCACCTGGTCCGCCTGTTGTGTTGAGTTGATGTGGGCCTCGACCCTGAGATTCATTCCCAAAAACTGTAGATGAAGTGGGCCTCGGCCCGGGGACGCATCCCCAAAATGGAATATGATGATGCAGTGGGTCTACGACCCTGGGACGTATCCCAATACTGTTGACAAAATGGGCCTCGGCCCAGGGGACGCATCCCCAAAATAGAATATGATGATGCAGTGGGTCTACGACCCTGGGACGTATCCCAATACCGTTGACAAAATGGGCCTCGGCCAGGGGACGCATCCCCAAAATAGAATATGATGATGCAGTGGGTCTACGACCCTGGGACGCATCCCAATAACTGCAACCGATAACGGGGGCCTCGACCCTGGGACGCATCCCAATACCGTTGACAAAATGGGCCTCGGCCCGGGGACGCATCCTCAAAATAGAATATGATGATGCAGTGGGTTACGACCCTGGGACGCATCCCAATAACTGCAACCGACAACAGGGGCCTCGACCCTGGGACGCATCCCAATACCGTTGACAAAATGGGCCTCGGCCCGGGGACGCATCCCCAAAATACTGTTGATAATTGAGAATTGAGTTGGTCATGTCGTACCTGGCAGAACTGATCTGATACCGAATTGTGGGTTTCGTCTCCATGGGTAATGTTCCCGAATCTGATGTGAAGGTCTTGTTCCCCTTTTGTCCTGAATGGTGGGTCTTGTTCCCGTGGGTCTTGTTCCTGAACTGAGTTGAGGGTCTTGTTCCCTGAATTGAGTTGAATGATGGTCTTGTTCCCGAACTGAGCTGAGGGTCTTGTTCCCTGTCTGAGTTGAATGGTGGGTCTTGTTCCCGTGGGTCTTGTTCCCAACCTGTGCTGAGGGTCTTGTTCCCGATTTGTTGAGTTGTGGGTCTTGTTCCCATTTTGAGCTGAGGGTCTTGTTCCCTGAATTATGTTGAAGGTCTTGTTCCCTGAATTGTGTTGAGATGTGGGTCTTGTTCCCGTGGGTCTTGTTCCCATTTTGAGCTCAGGGTCTTGTTCCCTGAATGAGTTGAATGGTGGGTCTTGTTCCCATTTTGAGCTGAGGGTCTTGTTCCCTGAATTGTGCTGAAATGTGGGCTTTATTCCCAAACTGTACTGACTGTGGGCTCTGTTCCCGAGCTGTACTGAATGTGGGCTTTATTCCCGAACTGTGCTGACTGTGGGCTCTGTTCTCGAACTGTACTGAATGTGGGATCTTTTCCCGAATTGTGCTGACTGATGTGGGCCTCGGCCCCGAACTGTACTGAATGTGGGCACTGTTCCCGAACTGTACTGAAGCTGACGTAGGTGTAGGCTTCGGCCCTGGGACTCATCCCTGACACTGATGCTGATATGGGCCTCGCCCCCAGAGTGCCATACCCGGAAAAGACTGCTAATGATGTGGGCCTCGCCCCCAGAGTGCCATACCCGGAAAAGACTGATACTGATAATGATGTGGGCCTCACCCCCAGAGTGCCATACCCGGCAAAACTGATACTGATTTGGTGGGTTACAACCCTGGGACGCATCCCCAAAACTGCTAATACTGATGAAGTGGGTTACAACTCTGGGACGCATCGCCGAAACTGATGATACTGATGAAGTGGGTTACAACCCTGGGACGCATCCCCGAAACTGCTGATACTGATGAAGTGGGTTACAACCCTGGGACGCATCCCCAAAACTGCTACTGATATGATGTGATGGTTCATCCCAACATATTGCACTGCCTCTCACAAGATAATCTTGATAACTAAACATATTTTTGTCCTCAACGAATGCTTCGTGTCAAAACCAGAGAACCTTCAAAGTACTTGATACACTCAACTCCGATCGTCTGAATAGGTGATCTTAACTAGACTCCTCGTGTGTGTGTGCCATGGCTTTTTCGCAGCTTAGTCCTTAAGTAAGCCAACTCGATGA
Organism: Zanthoxylum bungeanum; assembly: GCA_019454045.1. NCBI lineage: Eukaryota > Viridiplantae > Streptophyta > Magnoliopsida > Sapindales > Rutaceae > Zanthoxylum > Zanthoxylum bungeanum. The sequence continues at coordinate 35,195 of SKCR01048124.1, forward strand.
TTTTGTTTTGGAGAATCGAACCATAGGGTCTAACCAACCTGGATGTCTTAATCACATTATGTGATTACTTCAACATACTCAACATGATATGGTTTTCATCTTTTTTTTTTCGTCTCTTTCTTTTCTTTTTTTTTTCTTTTTTTTCTTTCTTTTTTTTTTCTTTTTTCTTTTCTCTTTTTTTTTCTGACACACCTACCCTTTAAGGTAGCATTTCTCCTCATGGTGGTTCTAATACTCGCCCATGGGTAGCTTCACGCTTATCAGTTATAGGTGGTCTATTTTCTTCTTTCTTTTTATTTCAGAGACTTTTTTCTTTATTTCCAACCATATCATATATCATAGCATCAGTAAACAAGTGTGGACACCCAGACAAACGGTCATTCACCGATCCATCATCTCTTCAACTAGTCACCTCGCCAACCACTCAGGCTTCTACTGCTAGGATCCCGTAATCAAGTGCTCACGAGTCTAGCTGAGATCAATCCATTCGGAATACCGGACGAGAGCACGTCTCACACTTATCTTTTCTAAGGTTTCTCCCTCGTCAGCAGGGAACATCACCGATTCAGATCAATGTCCAGTTTGCGCTTCTTGCTAGGATCATTATCAGTCCAGTCCAGTGTCGAGAGGATGGGGTCAAGCTTCGGCTCAAAAGCCAGGATCTGGTCAATCAACTCTTCGGCCTTTGTCGCCGTCAAGAAAATGTCATCTACTGATTTGGTGACAAACTCGTGCCTCTTGGCCTATTACTCTGCAACCACTAATGAATTAGCTCCCATTTTTGTGATTGCCCAAACACCATTCCTTCAGTCTTAACATGCTCCGTCTTTGCTTTTACCTACAAAAATAACACACAAAATTAAAAAAACTCCACAACATGTATACAAAAACATGAAAACAGAAATCACAATAAAGTGCATAGGTTGCCTCCCTGTTAGCACTAAATTCATCGTCTTCAGCCAGACATGACCGAAATCCATCTGTCAAGGTGGCTTCAATGTCGTCCTCGGTGCTTGTGCCACCTTTTGATCTTTGCCATTTTCCTTTTTTTTTTTTCTTCTTTGAAACCTGCAAACACAAAACAATAGAATAAAGACGTGTGCATGTAACGTATACACATACATGTGTAGAGATACTCCCTATTCTTGATGGGTGAGACCATCATTGTGCTCCTCGGCGCCATGTGTTTCCTCCTGTCGGTTCTTCTCTTCTGTTTGAAACCTGCAAACATAGAATAAACACAAAAAAAGTACGTTACGTGTATGCATGCATATGTTTCCTATCCCGTTGGGTTAGGCCTTCCGCCAATTCCCTTTGTGATTGCTCGGTCTTCTCTCCCTTAGGCAAAGTACAACATTAATCAGCTCGGTGAACTCATTCCTTTCTAAGTCTGAAAGCTTCGCTGCTCCGTTTCCCAATTTCTGAATGGCCATTCTGTCTTTTCTGCTTGTTTCTTCTGAGAATTCTCTGTGTTCCAGATACCTCTGAATATCATGATACCAAGGCTTCCCGTCATCGACTTCCACATCCAATTTCCTTTATGTCTCATACACTGGTTTGCTTGCAGTTGTCAGCATAAGTGGTCTCATCACCATTTCTCTGGATTTTCCCAAGTTGGAGAATTGTCTGTTTCTGATAGGGGCAATCTCTGAGGGAGTAGGCTTGATCTTTGAAGGTTCCCCAATGGTCCTTCGTCCTGGTTGTACGAGTCTCTGTTATTAGCTATACGGGGCACGGTCAAACTGGTTATAACATTGGTCAAAACTTACAAATCTTCAGCAATTTCAGCTAACTTGGCTTCCAATCGATCTAGGCTGGATTCCCCGTTGACTGACCCACTCATACTGGTTGATGATCCCTTGACAAATCTTTCTTCCTTACCAACCCAACGGGAGTCTATGATGGCTTTTAAGATACAAAGGGTTAACATGATGCATGTATGTATGACATGTGTGCAATACAATAAACAAGCTCATAAAATAATTTACACTAATTGACCCATTATCATTTTAAAGTATTTAATAACACTATTGCGCAGTGAAAACTTGCCCCAGTTGAAAAAGCCCAACATGTTTACACTTTGCGATAATATAACTAAATAACTTCAAATGATAAAAGGCACAAACACAAACTGGCCCATCGGCATTTTAGAAATTTTGGCCTAATTGTCAAAAGGACATGAACTTGTCCCAGTTTAAATGGCCCAACGAGTTCACATCTTTTGATAAAGAGTCCAACTGAATCCAAATGACGATAGTCCAAAACTCAAACATAAACAAATATTTTCTAAGGGTCGTGCAACTAAGGTTCGCATGTAGGTTTTAGGAGTGTAAACAAAAGCTCTCGCTGACGAAGGATTGTTCACAACTAGGACTCCCCACTCAAGGGTTCAAGCAACCAAGTGAACACACCTTTTTTATACCTTACGGTACGTGCCAACAAGATGTGGTGTGTGACTAACTGTCGAATGGACTTCTCGTTGTAGATTCCCCAGAGGGAGGGTGGAGCGAGGCTCTCTTAAGTACCCAAGCCTCTTAGGCTCTTATCGCTTGGTGACAGGAATAAACAACGAGTCCTCCAAACAAGTCTATCACAACAAGCTACGAGTGAATGATTATCTAGGTGCCTTCAAAGCTTTTCCTCGAAAGGTAGTGAGTGAAGGAAGACACCAACCATCACCTAGCCTAAACAATGCCTTTGATTAAACTCCTTAAACCCTCCAAACATTACAAGACATTATTTCGGAGCCGATTCTCTATCCCCAGTGGAGTCGCTAGACTGTAGGACACAGAAACTGGGCGACGCATGCTGTTCTAGACTCAGGGCCTAGTTGGGAGTACGGAGTAGCCCACGGGGGACTAAACCGGAGAGTAATGGAGTCGCCACCCGGTGTGAACCGGGAAAATGATTTAAGGCCGCACTCACCCCTCGCAAGGGAAGACCTCAAACCGTTGGGTTCGGAATGGTCCCTTTTGCTTATGTCGTTTGTAATGAATGGATTTGTGCAATATTAACCAAGTCTACTCAACATACATGTTGGTCAAAGTAGTCTAAATTCTAGGTTTGCATGCTTCAACAGTAAACTTTTCATAATGGCAAACATCCGACATCACACATCAAATATGCTACATACATAGTAGTCTAACACATGCCTTAATTTAAATTCCTAATACAAAAGGTAAATAACTAAAACATGCTTGAAATAAAATAACATTCTAGTAGCCTAATCATGCTCAAATACAAGTTGGATGAAATGAAATACATGAATCTTTCGAGTGGTACGGGGCATTGTATCCTGAGTGCAAACCATAATACCGTCCATTCGGATTCGGCTATGGAATTTATGTCCGGGTTTCCATCCGATATACCACAAGAAAGAACACATATTTCATTCACCCCGAAATCACATCATATACTAATTCATTATTTCATGCGAACTAATTCTAAATAACATGCTCAAATAACCATCCTAAGTCATTATTTCATGTGAATTAATCCTAAATGACATGCCAAGCTAATCATTCATACTAAACACATAAAAATACATTTCCTAAATCATTATTTTATGTAAATAAATTTAATACAACATACTAAAATAATTGAACACATTAAACACATGAAATACATTTTTTTAAGCCATTATTTCATATGAGCCAATTCCAACAACATGCCAAGTTAACTACTCATGCTAAAATACCATAAAATACATTTTTAAATCATTATTTTATGTGAGAAAATTCTGTAATATAAACCCTCAGGTCTAACCTTTTTTGCCGTTGCTCGGAGACGCGTTACACGGCCGTCGGAAAGGCTAAATCACCATGATCATGCCGGTTCGCTGTTTTAGTGTTTTGCTCACTACTTTGCCTCTTCGCTCGCTATTTTGAGTCCGCTTTGCTGCGTTTCAGGTCTTCGTACTTTGTTCACTGGTTGGTAATGAGTTTAAGGTTGTCTTGGTGAATTTTGAGAGGTGTTGGGTTGAAGTTTGCTCGGTTATTCAAAGGATTTCGAGTTCAGTGTTTTGCTCACTGTTTCAGTGAATTTGGTCACTGTTTTGAGTGAAATGCTACTGTTTAGGCGTGAATATGGTGGCTAAATGAGGGCTGAATGGGGTGTTAATATTAGAGCTGATTCCAGGGGAGCTAAAGTGAGGTGATGGTTCGCTGGTTTGAGGGCTGAATGAGAGTGATAGGTGTGAAGGTTTAGGGGGCTGAAGTGAGGCAGTAGGTGCGTGAAGATCAAAGGCAGAAGTGAGGCAGTGAAGGGCGAGAGATGAGGGGCTGCAGTGAGGCAGTGTGCGCTGGTTCCAGGGGCTGTATGAAGGCTGTTTTTGTGCGTGAGGATGGGCAGTGAAGGAGAGGACTTTGGGCGTGTGTTGTAGGGGAAATAATGGGCTGGTTTATGATCTCCAAATGCTAAGTGTATGCTCAAATGTGCTAGCCCTTCCAAGGCTGAAAAATGAGAGTTTATATAGGCAATTTGGAGTGCATTTAATAGGTAGGCCAAGGGCAATTAATTTGATACAAAGCTTTGTTAAAATGTGATGCATAATTGTGTTGCTTTGTTGACAATACACAAAGATGGTTTGAAAATGAATCAAAAGGAGGTGGGAGGTGATGGGCGTGGGGTGTAGGGAGTTAATGGTGTGGGGGAGATGCTTGACTTGGTGAGGGAGGCTATTAAATGGTGTAGGGTTGGTATAATAAATGGTTTGGAAAATTGATACCAAGGTAAAAGGTGAGGTCAAAGGTCAAAGTGAATAGGTAGAAGGGTAAGTTATGATGGAATAGTGCAAAGAGGGTGAAATTTGGTGTCATGGTCGTGGGCCTCAAGGGTGGTGGGCTTGGTGTTTGATTTGTTTTGGTTTAATGGGCTTTGGATGTGGATTTGGGTATCTAGGTGGGCTTGGAAGGGTTTGCGGTGATTTTCGGGTTGTAGATACGCTTTGAAACGAACATTCAGCAAGCAAACTCTGAGCGAACTTAGCGAATTAATTGCGAAATGTATTATCTCTTGACTTCACATTTCCTTCGACCGCTTTCCGCGAACTCCACGACTAAAAGGCGGTGCCTCCTTATAAGACTCCTCATCGGGTTTGGTATGCAAAAATGCAATGCCTACACTCACTATAAAATGAATTTTTTCAAAAGTTTACACTCTATAAAATACATTATAAGTTTTAAACTTTTTTAAAAAAACTGAGAAAGTAACAAGTAATACTAATACAACTTAAACAAACTTAAAAAATCATCATAAACCATAAAACACTATACTAGTATATTAAACAATGTTAGTAATAAATAATTCCAAAC
>SKCR01048125.1:0-74165 GCA_019454045.1 Zanthoxylum bungeanum
GTGACATATCAATATTATTAATCATATTAATAATATTTATACCTTTGTGAGTATATAATTGGACTATCTAATTATACTAAATCCGCTATAGTATATCGAGCTAGCACGGGAACCAAATGGACCTACAGTTTCGAGATCCAATAATCTCGAGATATTAATTAAGCTCTTAATTAAATATTTCGAAATATAAACTCTGGGTTATTCCACTAAAAACCCGAAGTTGCACTCTCGTTGCCGCAGATGATATATTAAGCCGAACCAAGTCGGTGTCTATCGATATAGTCACTACATATGAATTGACCCTTCACGAGTATCTCGTAATTAGAGTCGGGTCATTATGTCCATTATACCCCTCTAATTATTTTTACCTTAAGTACCATTGATTCTCTAATGAACGATTTATTCATAACCATTATGAATTTTAATCTTTTTATTCGTAATAGAAAGACTCGAGCATGAAAACCGTTCAAGTACCGAATCAACCTTTAAGAAAGATACTCCTCTACTTCTCACAAGAATGAGTGAACTTCATATCTATGTAAAACGTTCCCAACTACACAACAGACAATGCCCCCAAAGTACATAGCTATTGGTCGGGACTGTTACACCAACCTCACCTTTGTAAATCAAAGGAAATTAGCTTGCCATCCAGGAGTTCTTAGTACACTCAGGATTAAGATCAATCCATATATGACCATCTAGTAGATTGAAATGACTTTCTTTGTTTAGCAGATGTTATAAGAATGTCATTTCCATCTGGGTCCAGTCCTACATGATCACATCATACAAGGTACCTCCATTCTCATGTCTCTTCATAGACGATACCGGATTAAGGCCGCCATACAAATATAGAATAGACCGCAGCTATAGATAAACCACAAACAAAGTACCCGTTTTGTTTGCTCTCTATGGACTATTTAAGATTACTAACTTCAGACTTAAATCCTCTTGTGTATGACACTCATACACTAGGTGAAGGCACATAAGTAATCTAGGGTAATCAAGATAATTTATAATATGCGAAAAATTAAACAAACACTTTGATAAATGATTAATGCATCATTTTATTTCAAAACATATAAAGTCGTTTACATTACACTTAATCCTAGACCATCTAGGTGACCTTTAAACACTTTAGCCGACAAGCTCTTTGTAAACGGATCAGCCAGGTTCTCTGCGGATGCAATCTTTGTGACAGTAACGTCTCCTCTCTGCACTATCTCCCTGATGAGATGATATTTCCTCTCTATATGCTTTCCCCTCTTGTGGCTTCTTGGATCTTTTGAATTTGCCACTGCACCACTATTATCGCAATAAAGTATGAGTGGTCTATCCATATCTAGAACAACTTCCAGATCTCCCAATTGAATTCCATGCCGATAAGGCAGATTGCCTTTCTTTGAATTCTCCATCCCAAATCGCACAAGGATCTTGTTGATATATGATGCCTGAGACATAGCTAACAGTCTTTTCTTGCGATCCCAAAGTATCTAAATCCTAAGAACATAACTAGACTCTCCCAAATCTTTCATTTAGAATTGGTTAGCTAGTCATGTTTTCACGTCCAATAATATCTTTACATCATTCCCAATGAGTAAAATATCATCGACGTATAAAACAAGAAAAACCACATTCCCATCAATGACGCACTTGTACACACAAGGCTCATCAACATTATGCTCAAAATCATAAGACTTGATCGTGGTATCAAATCTTATATTCCAAGATCGAGACGCATGTTGAAGCCTATAAATGGACTTTTACAGCTTGTAAACCTTTTGCTTTTGACCTTGGGCTATGAACCCCTCTGGTTGTACCATATAGATACTCACATCATGATTGCCATTCAAGAATGCAGTCTTGACGTCCATTTGCCAAATTTCATAGTCATAATATGCATCAATGGATAGAAGAGTGCAGATGGATTTGAGCATGGCTACTGGCGAGAAAGTTTCCTAATAGTCAACTCCCTCTTTCTGGGTATAACCCTTGGCCACTAGCCTAGCCTTGAAGGTCTGTACCTTCCTATCTGCTCCCTTCTTCCTCTTATAGATCCACTTGCAGCCTTTAGGTTTCACCCCATCTAATTGGTCTACAAGTTCCCAGACTGAGTTGGAATACATAGACTCCATCTCTAGGTTCATGGCTTTGAGCCATTCCTCTTTATCAGAATCATCCATTGCACTATGATAGGTCAATGGATAATCTATACCATCGCTGGATGCGACAACTATTGGACAATTATGACCCGTAGCATCACTATTTGTAATATATACACTACAAGAAAAAAGGCCTTTACTGACACTAAGGTTAGTGACACTAGGCTAAAAGTGTCAGAAACGACGTGTAAATGGGCCTATTTCCGTGTTTTTCACTTAAATATCAATAATTACTGACACTATGGTATCAGCGATTTTAGTGTCAGTAATTACTATTACAATAGTATCAGTAAGAAATAAAAAAAAAAAAAAAAACGCGTAGTTGTCTGGAGTCGAACCAACACCTCGCGGAAGTGACGTTTTTCGCATATATTACTGACACTAGAGTATCAGTAAATTTAGTCTCAGTAAATTAATGATACCTTATTACAAATTTACCCTTAAAATTTTCAATTATTTATTAAGTGTATAAGGATATATTAGTAATTTAAGTTTAACTTAAAAATTAAAAAGTAAAAAACTAAAAAATCTAAAGACTAAACCTAGCCTCTCTTCTTTCTCTCAAACGAATTTAAAGTTTAAACCCTAAACTCTCTCCACTCCAGCCGCCTCTCGCAGTTGCAGTCGACCAGACCTTCACCATCTCTGCATCTCACCATCCATCGCTTGAGCCGCGACCCATAACCGAGCCTCACTGCATCTCACCATCCATCGCTTGAGCCGCGACCCATAACCGACCAGACTTCTGGAAAATTGAAGAACACAGACGAGAAAGCAAGATCAACAACAACCAATCAATACTCGAAAAACAAGAACAGAGCCACCGTGACCAAGACAAGATCCAGAGCTAGGCGACTCAAAGACTCTTGGGGCAGTACAAGTGTTGATCAACACTTTCGAAGCTCCTGCACGGCAGAGGAACACTCAAACAAACGCAGACACAAACCCTAGGAGACACTCTCCCTCTCGGCAAACAATGAAAGAACCCTAATCACGCCTCCAGCGCACACTGCTCACAAGATCCACACACGGCGATTCACCATATTGAAGGTAACACATATCAAAGAACCCTAAATCTCTCTTGCATCTTGGATTCTCTGTTGCGCTCTCTCAACCCACTCATGTATCTCTTTTGTCATTCTTATTGGTAGAAAAAACTGCAGACTTGGGTTGTCATTCTTTTGTCATTCTTTTGTCATTCTCTGTTGCGCTCTCTCAACCCACTCATCTTGGATTCTCTTTTGTTATCTTACCAGACTTGGGAGAAAAAACTGCAGAGAGCTGATAAATCAGGCACGCTTGTTTCATTTGAAAATCTGGACCCATGCTATACATCATGTGAAGTAGAGGTATTTTCCATATTTCTCCATTTTAACAGCTCTTGTTTGGAGAAACTTGGATTTAGAATTTTGATGATCATAACTCTAAATATATTATGTGTTTCCTCATTTTTTTTCCTACTCTCGATGAATTTGGTGAAATTTAAAATTTTAAACATTCAAGCTGTGGAAACCTTTAAAATTGATTTCATTTTTTTCATTCAACTTAAGATGTGATATTTTTATCTCCTTGTCTATGTGGCTTTTTGTAGTTGATTTCATGAGTTAGAAGATCCATTTTTTTCGAGGCAAATTTTGCAGTAGGATGTATGTAGTAATTATTCTTTGAATTGATTCTGGATCGGGGATATGGAGCAGCCTGCTGCCTCAAAATAGCCATTTATTCATACAACTATAAACAACTTATTACACAATGTTGGATTAACACACTTTGAATGGCTGAGATATATCAAATATGCCAAAATTCTGAGTCATAAGTGTAATGAGTCGGATACTTGGACCGAGTGGATTATTTGAGTTTAACTATAAAAGTAATCTGGCTTATCTCAATTTCTGTATCTGAATTCTCTTCTTCATTTTTCCCATAAATCCTTCTCTTTTTAGGATCTGATTAGGCAGGCACTTGATGAAGAAGTTGAGGCAAAAATGCTACAACGCAGTGCTCATTCCAACCCAAATTATGGTATATCATCTTGTGGTTCAACATTGTTTGCATAGTTATTAATCTAATAATCATACACTATACTTGGTGGTTGATCTTTGACTCAAATGCTGGGAAAGTTCACACACACCCATTCATATGTAGACTGGTATATACATCTGAAACAGGTAAAGCTCTTGTCATTTTCAAGTCCAAAGATCGTGCAGAGTCAGCAATATCTGAATTATTGAGCAGATGCCTTATGGTAGCAGATGGGAGGTACTTTATGTCATTTTTGCAATTTGATTCTCACTGTCTGAAAGGAATCATTATCTTCTTACTTGGATGATTCACCCATTTCAAGCCATTTAATTAATGGAAATAGTTTAGGACTTCAGATAATTTCCCCGTCAAATTAATTAGAGTTATTATATTATTAATATTAATCAAGTTCATAAATATGAACATAATAATCCTAAAAGGACAGTCAAAGGTTAATCTAACAGTTCGAGCTGCTGCTGGCCTCTGCAGTCAAATTGTACTATGACTTCTTATGAGTCCTTAGGTTGGAACATGCATTAGTTTAGTGAGATGTGGTTTGATATCAACAGACGATATCAAAGCAAATCATATTTTGAACTTGATTATTCAAAGTTACACAAGTCATCATTCAAAATTCAAGCCAAAGAAGTTCATGGGTAAGTTTGATTCAAACTAAAAAATGGAGGCATCCAAGTATGCATATGTTATAGAGTATTCAATCTAGACCATACCAGCAGACTTCTTCTGATTCTCTGTCAAATGGTCCTAAGAAATAATTTTCCTCATAGTGAATTATGAAACAAAAATGAAATAAAAATGAAACTGCCACTGTAGGGTATCTAATAACACAATGTATATGATTATGTTTTTCAATGTATCTTAGTCGAGTACATCTTAAAACCTCTGACCAAGAACATCTTCAGTTCCCAATAAAGAACAATCATGACAGCCTTTGCTCTAATATACTCAAAGTATGTTCTTAAGCCAACCGTTGAAGAATATAATTTTGCAGTTTTATGAAAGATTTTATCATCTGCAATCAAGTTGAGATTGAGGATGTCATGCAATTTATTTGATCAACAGGCAGACAGCTGAAGTAGAGAAGTTGCAAGAGAGACTGTATGACCAACAAGAAACAAGCTAATAAACCATCATAAGGCAAGATGCCGAGACTAGCATGGTTGCTGTGGCAAGAAATGATAACAAACCATCAATCATGAAAAAGCTTAGTACTAAAGATACAACTTGTTATTATGGATGCCATTTGGATAACAAACCATCAATCATGAAAAAGTTTTATGTCCGTGTATATATATATATGTGTGTGTGTGTTATTGATTTGTTTGTTTTGGTGATTATGTAGCGGTATGAAAGATACAACTTGTTATTATGGATGCCATTTGGTTTTTTATATGCATGCTCTTAGGTTGTTGGTATGGTTATTGTCAATAAGTGCTTTATGTGACAAAAATTAGATTAGGGTTATATTTTGTATTTTTATTTGGATGTATTTAATGTTTTTATTTATGAAGATATCGATTTTTTTTGGAAGTCCATCTAATTCTTAACATTTGGTTTATAATTTCAGATTTTGTGCCAGATATCATATTGTTGGGGGATTGTTGCAGGCTTCTCAACAAGTATCATGAATTTTGGTGGGGGCATGACATTTTGATGGGACTTTAAGAGTAGTTTTTGAAATATATATATGTTAATTTAAAGATTGTCTATGGAGTTTTTGTATTCATCATGTGATACTGTTGAATTGATTAATACGATTAATCTATTATATTGCGAATTTTATATAAATGTAATTTTTTAGTTTTTTATTTCATTGAGTTGGTATATATATATATATATATATATATATTATGATTAATTTAATTACAAAAATAAGAAATATAATTGTGAAATAATACGATTTTTAAATTTTAAAAGATATTGACGGATATTGATACTATAGTAACAATAATTACTGACACTAAAAATCAAATATATGCGATATACTGATACTGCAGTAACAAAATTTACTGACACTATAGTATCACTAAATACTGATGATATAGTGTCAATAATTTACTGACACTAAAATAGTGTGAGAGATTACTGATACCATAGTGTCAATAATTTTCTGATACTACAGTATTAACGTTTACTGACACTAAGAATCACTGACACTATAAACTAGTGTCAGTGATTTCTGGCTGCGGCAACACTGACACATTTATATAGTGTCAGTAAAACCCTTTACTGACACTAATTTAGTATCAGTAAAAGCCTTTTTTCTTGTAGTGATATTGTGTTTTTGTACAAATTAACTATGTGATAAAAAGAAATTGCCATTTTATCATTATTGTAATTGGATTACTTGGATATTTATTAATGATAAAAGTCCATATGGTTAAATCGGATTAATAAGATATGAGACAGTATAAATCCACGAATGATTTAATCATTAAATATCCATAGTCGTAGTATTATCAAGACTGGACATCGATAATGTAGAATAGACTAGTATTGCACTTATGCGCATTATGGAAGCTTAACGACATAGTTCTCATATGTTTAAGTATTAGATAATTATGCAAGTGTGATAAGAGGCTCTGTTAGCCGTTGGACCGGGAACAGTTCGCTCTGGATAGACCCCTCAGAATCCCATTGGTAGTATGACTATGTGTCTATGGGAATCCGAATCAGGGTAGATGTATGTGGTCTTTAACCTGAGACTTACGTCGCTAGTACTTGCGACAATCAGTTTGCTTTGGTATTGGTCGTCCGGAGCTTTAATAGGTTCTATGTACTCCTATACTATGTTTACTGAGAATCATAGTGTATTAGATGTGATGTCAAGATGAGAGTATCACTTCAGTCATATGGAGATGATGGTCACGCAGGATACGATAATAGTACTCTTAAAAGCTGCAGCTATCGGGAAAGTATGACTAGGTCATGACTTTTCAATTACAGAGACTAGTTACTCATGATCCGATATATGCTTCGTACGTGACAGACACAGAGCCAGCCCCAGGCCTAGCATGCGACATCTGATACTAGATCGTATTACACATTACATAGTATTACTAAGCCTGATACAGATAATATTCCTCCGCAGATATTTCTGGAGAATTGGGTAGGCAGGGTGCTTTGCTAGAAGCCAACCATGTCTTGTAAATCGGTGAGAACGTGGTACGGGGTACGCACGTGTCGGATAGTCTGACAATCGGATTTACTGCCAACAAATCCAGGAATCTCTTGGGTTGCTTCCCAAAGATTCACCAATTACATTTGACTCGAATAAAATTAATCTGGGATTAATTATGAGAGAGAAAATTAATCTGAGATTAATTGCAGTAATAATTAATCCGGGATTAAATTCGTAAAGAAGAGAGAACACGATTAATTTAGAATTAATCGATAAAATAAATTTAATAGTTAAATTGGATTTTTCTATTTAATTTATTTATTTGGGCTTAAATAATATATTGGATATATTAATTGAAATTGGATTTCAATACAAAATTAAAATTGGATTTTAATTCAAGCGAACGAATTAATTTGGAATTAATTCGTAAGCGACTTTCGTAATAATTTTGTGAGGCATCATTATTTAATTAAATTGGATTTAATTATTTAGCGACGGAAAATTCATTTAGTCGGATTAAACGAACCCGGGCCCAAAGTCTAGTTGTATGAGCCAACTTGAATTTTGAATTTAAAGTGGTGGGGCCCACTTCACACATATCACACATGTGATGGTGGTAGTTGGCAAAGGTGGTTGGTTTCATTTACAAAAACCACTTACTTTTACCTACCTTGTTTTGCTTTTTTGAAAACAAAAACACAACAACCTTGTTTTTGGAAGACAAGTCAACGAGACACAAAACACAAAATTTCTCTTTTCTCTCCTCACATGGCCGAACCTCTCCCTCTTGGTTCTTGAATTTTTGTTGCAAAAATTCTTCAAGCTAGCACTAATAGAGTTGGATCAAGGTGACAGGGAAACTCACACAAGAGTTTATAACTCATCTTCAAGCTTGGAGCTTTCATCCTTCAAAGGATTTTTTTTTGAAAATCTCAACCGTTCAATGTAAGTATATTTCGTAACTTATATTGAATTATTCACACACAAATCATCTTAGTGATCTTGTGGCATGTGTAGGACACTAACAATGGTATCTAGAGCCATCTAAGCATGATTTGGAATGTTAGGGTTCTTAATTTTAATTTGGGGATTTTGCTTGGAGCATGTATTTTTCAAATTGATTGTTGGGTTATGTTTAGATGATGATGAATTGGATTTGTGAAAAATTGATTGGATCAAAAATTTCCAAATTTTTTTTATCATGGCCGACTGTAACCCTAATTAGATCTCATGGTGATTTTTTTTTGAAATTTGACAATTGGATATGTTAAATGCATGAAATGAATATTGATTGTTGATTTAATTGGATTGAAATCAAAATTGGATGTTATTTCCTTGCAATTGCCGTGATCTTGAGCATGTTGGAATGAGTTGATTTTGCTTTAATTTGTGTTGACATGAATTGAATGTTAAGCATGATTAATTAGATTAATTAGTATTTTGGAAATATTAGATTAATTGATTAATTGTGTTAATTGCACTTTAATTAGATTAATATGTAATTTGGAATAATATATTAATTTAATTTGCTATATTTGGGCTAATGGCCTTGGTTAGTCCAAGTATGGTTTTGGACAATTGGGTTGGATCCAATTGGGCCTAAAACCATTTCCATAAAGTCCAAATATGACTTTTGGGCCTAATTGGCCTAACTTGGGCCTTGGCATCTTAGGTTGGATCCATAATGGCCAAATCTCATGCCTAAAGAATTAATTGAAAGCCCATTGGACTTTAATTGAATTAGCATTGGATGCTAATTGGGCCTTTGAGACCCATTTAGATTGGATTTGAAATCCAAGTATAAAAGACACTATTAAAAGTGTAATTATTTAATTTGGAATTAAATATTAATAAGTATTGGATACAATTTAAATTGGATTTAAAATTGTAGTTCGATGTAATTAAAGAATACTTACTTTGAGTATTTATTCCTAAACGAGTTGGACTCGCGCAAATCAAATCATTGTATGAACATTAGATGGTCATTAATTGAAGATTAATTAATTGGATTAGATTGATTGAAAACATTCTTTGTGTGAATACTTGGATGTTTTTATATGAATAATGTATATCAGATGGATATTAGACGGGTGGGGACAATTTTGGAAATTGTTTTAAATATGGTATTTATTTGAAATTGGACTTGCGTGTCCAGCCTATCATCTCTCATGCTCTTTGTATTTCTCTTCTCACCAATTCCCCTCAATGTAAATGAGATTTCTTATTGTATTATGTGATTGGGTAGAAGAATGTAAAGTGCTAGCGGGAGAGAGTAAGAGAGATTTGTTCTAGGAACAATTTGTTTACATATCCATCCGCATATCAATATTAATTTTATCGCGCCTTATTATGCTTTTAGAATGCATGTTTAAGGGTTTATGATGAGACCTAATCAAAGATAATAAATTGGTTGCCAATTTATGAAAACGCCCTCACATCAAATATTAAGCGTTTCCTTCCATTGAGTTGTTCTTTCTCAAGATCCAAGATTGGCTTTGATTTGTTGGCCAAAGTCAAGATCATTGTCCATCGCGGATGTGTTTGAACCACGAAAGCTTTGTTATACATCGCATGTCTTGGACAGTTATGACTTGTTGGCCAAAGTCAAGGTCACCTCTGTTCAACGACATGGATTACGAAGTTTTCCCACTGTCAATGGGTCGCGCTTAACTGGAATCATTAAGCTTGTTGAGCCAAAGCCAAGGCTTAGTTGATTCAGAGGAAAAAGGTTAGGAAATATATTAGATATATTTTTTGGACTTGGAGGTCCACCTAACGGATCTAGGAATTGGATGGGATCCAATTGATCTTAGAGATCTACCTAGTTAAATCTTATACAGCTTGTTGGCCAAAGTCAAGGTTGTGTATTATTTAACGGGATCCTAGCCCACTAGGAATCTAGGTTTCCCGAGTACTCAACGGAGGGTTAGAGGCTCGCCGAAAATTAGTGGGAGGCTTGTATTAAATTTACAATTTCGTTTAATACTCGCCAATACGTGCTATTTTATATTATTTATTCGTCATTATAAATATTAGTTGGACTAATTATTTTATTGTTTTCTTTGAACAGTTAGACTGTATTCAAACTCTACTCCATTTGTAGTTGGTTATATAGTTGGACTATAGTAACCATTATATTTTGAGTGTACCCGAAATCGTTGATTGGATAGTTGGACTATAGCAATCAAGATGGTTGGAAGAATTAGCGTTAGAGACATAATCATGGGCGAGAATGTCTTTAACGGCTCGAGTCTTCCAGATTGGGAGAAGTTACTCTATGTCATAGAGAGACCTCTCGGGCCTGAACCCGGACCAGAGCGGACAGTTGATCATGAGCTTTGGAAGACTCATCGAGATGACAACTTCACTGCTTAGTCTATCATGCTTGCTGCAATGACCCCTCAATTTCATCGTCAGAACAAGGGATTGGATCCCTACCAAATGATATTGAAATTGAAGGACCTTCACGTATCTAACCTTAGAACTCAGAAGTACAAATTGCAAAAGAAGCTCTTTCGCTCGCGTATGTCAGAGGGTACATCTGTTGAGCACTATGTGTCACAGATGATTGCTGACATCGAACAACTAGGTCAGTATGGCATAACCTTCGAGGCCGAGACTTCTATAGATTTGATCTTACAGTCTCTGTCTGACTGCTGGGGCGAGTTCATCATGAACTATAATATGATGAACCAAGAGAAGATTCTTGAAGAGTTAATGGCAATGTTGAAAGAGGCGGAGCCAGAGCTTCTGAAGGGCAAGAAGCGCGAGGCGCATCTTACTTCGACATCTAAGAAGGCCAAGGCTTGGCCGAAGTCTTCTGAAGGTGTGAAGAAAAAGAAGAAAAAGGGCAAGGCCAAATCATCACAGTCTTCTAGGAAGACTATGGACATATCCCCAGATGTCTGCTTACATTGTGGCAAACGGGGTCACTGGAAACGTGACTGCCGTAAGTACCAGACAGACTTGAGGGAAGTGAGGGCGGGCAAGGCTCCGGTTTCATGTATGTTTGTTATTGAAATAAATAAGTCCACTACTGGTTTTAAAAATTGAATTTTTGATTCTGGATGTGGTACTCACATATGTACTGATGTGCAGGATCTGTAGATTTGCAGGAGACTGGCTTCAGGAGAGATCGACCTCCGAGTGGGAAATGGGACAAGAGTTGTCATTTTGGCCGTTGGCACCTATATTTTGAATCTGCCATCGGGGCATATACTTAATTTAGGAGACTGTTATTTTGTACCTAGTTTGACTAGGAATATCATCTTTGTATCTTATTTAACCCGATGCGGGTATACCTTTGTATTATGGAACATTGGGTGTTTTGTATATAAAAATGATGTTTTCATATGTACGACAGATATTAATAATGGTCTTTATATTTTAAATATAAATGAATCTCAAACATTTAACATGACAAACAAAAGGCTCAAAAAGAGTAAAACAGATGAAACTTATCTGTGGCATTGTCGTCTGGGACACATTAACAAAACTCGCATATCCACACTTTTGAAGTATGGATACTTGGACAAATTTGATCCTAATTCATATGATGTCTGCGAATCTTGTTTATTAGGAAAAATGCCTAAAACACCTTTTAATGGTAAATGTGTACGTGCCATCGAACTGTTAGCCCTAGTTCATAGTGACGTATGCGGGCCCATGTCTAGCCAGACTAGAGGTTGATTTGAATACTTCGTAACCTTTACGAATGATGCATCGCGTTATGGTTATGTGTATCTTATGAAACACAAGTCAGAAACTTTTGAGAAATTCAAAGAGTTTCGACACGAAGTAGAAAAATAGACTGGCAAAAGTATTAAAACATTGCGGTCGGACCGCGGTGGAGAATACATAAACAATGAGTTTCAAAATTACTTGAAAGAGTATGGTATTCTTTCACAGTGGACTCCTCCCGGAACACCTCAATTGAACGGTGTGTCCGAACGGAGAAACTGAACTTTGTTGGACATGTTAAGGTCTATGATGATTCGCACAGAGCTACCAATTTCCTTCTGGGGATACGCATTAAACAGTGCAATACTTATTTTGAATAAGGTTCCGTCAAAGTTATTGGACAGACTCCATATGAAATATGGACGGGAAAGAAACCGAGTTTCTTATTCCTGAAGATTTGGGGATGCTGGGAATATGTTAAATGTTTGGATAGTACCAATCTAGAACCCAAATTGGATAAGTGCCTATTTGTTGGTTTTCCTAGGGAAACCAAATGATATTATTTCTACAACCCACAAGAGAACAAAACATTTGTTGCTCTCCGTGCGGTTTTCCTAGAAAATGAATTCATGAATGCAATGGCAAGTGGGAGGAAAGTAGAACTCGATGAAAATCGGAGTGATACTGTTCTTGGCATTGACCCCCTCACGAAACACGAACAGTCTATCAGGGATAAGACTGTTGCACAATCTTCTAATACACAAGAACCGCGTAGGTCGGAGAGAGTTAGAAAACAACCTGAGAGGTATGGGTTTATGATGTCACCTCATGTAGATATTAATCTTATTGAGTAAGATGAACCAGCTACGTATGAGGAAGCGATAAAAGGTATCAACTCTGCTTTATGGCAGGATTCCATGAAGTCCGAAATGGATTTCATGTATACCAACCAAGTTTGGACACTGGTTGATGCACCAGAAGGCGTTAAGCCTATTGGTTGTAAATGGGTCTTAAAAAAAAGACTGACATGGATGGCAACATACAAACGTACAAAGCTAGGCTTGTAGCGAAAGGGTATCGTCAACGACATGGTGTCGATTACGATGAAACTTTTTCACCCGTTGCCATGATTAAATCCATTCGGATAATGCTTGCTATAGCTGCATATTTCGATTATGAAATATGGCAGATGGATGTCAAAACCGCTTTCCTTAACAGAAACCTTTTGGAGGATTTTTATATGCAACAACCTCATGGTTTTATCGTACCAAGACATGCAAACAAGGTTTGCAAGTTAAACTGATCCATTTATGGATTAAAGCAAGCATCACGTTCTTGGAACCAACGTTTTGATGAGACCATAAAAGAATATGGTTTCATTCAAAACGAAGATGATTCTTGTGTATATAAGAAGGTTAGTGGGAGCGCACTGACATTCATTTTCCTATATGTTGATGATGTATTACTTTTAGGCAATGACATTCCCATGCTACAATTGGTGAAAGCTTGGCTTTCATTAAAATTCTCCATGAAAGACCTGAGAGAAGTAGCTTTTATTCTAGGAATAAGGATCTACCGAGATAGATCTAGAAAGCTGCTGGGACTCTCCCAGAGCTCGTACATTGAAAAAGTGTTGAAGAGATTCAATATGGATCAGTCCAAGAGGGGGCTGCTTCAAGTGTCACATGACGTCTCTCTATCTAAGGACATGTGTCCTAAAACTAAAGATGAGAGAGATGCAATGAGTCGGATACCGTATGCTTCTGCAGTAGAATCGATCATGTATGTCATGATATGTACGTGACCTGATGTCTCATATGCTTTGAGCATGTGCAGTCGCTATCAGGCCGATCCAGGTGATGGTCCCTGGATTGCTGTAAAGAACATCCTTAATTATCTTAGACGAACTAAGGATGCTTTCTTAGTGTATGGAGGAGGAGAAATTGAGGCGACTGGGTACGTCGATGCAAGTTTCCAAACCGATAAAGACGACTGTAAGTCGCAATCATGGTACATATTTTGTTTGAACAACGGAGTAGTGAGCTAGAAATCTTCCAAGCAAGAGATTGTTGTTGATTCAACAACATAAGCAGAATATATTGCTGCAGCTGAAGCAATAAAAGAAGCAGTTTGGATCCTTAAATTCCTAATTGGTTTAGGAGTATTTCCGTTAGTAGCTGAGCCCGTACCTTTGTATTGTGACAATAACGGGGCTATAGCACAGGCTAAGGAACCACTGTCTCATCAATGATACAAGCATGTACTTCAACGGTTTCATCTGATTCGTGAGATCATACATAATGGTGATGTGAAGATTGAAAAGATCACATCAGATGACAACATTGCAGATCCGCTGACGAAAACTATTTCTCAGCAAAGGTTTGTGACCAGTGCTTACACACGCGTATAACGCAAGCGCACGTATCGTTCAAGTAGTATAAAAAGTATCGATCCCACAAGGACTTAATACATAATCTATTAATTTTATGAGGTCAAATAATTACTAGTATCTAACAGGTCGATTGATTGATTTGAAATGGTGATGATTTTAAATTTAAAAACAAGTAATAAAATTGTTCGAAAGTAGGTTTAAGAAAATTCAATATTAAAAACTATCTAGGGTTGTGAATCTTTCTAATATCTTTTAAAAGATGAAGTGGTTATTTCATGTTTGTGTAATAAATTGGTTTACTAACCTGGAACACTAAATTATGTGAAAGCCTCTGTCGATGGTCAGACGCAAATACCCAGTTTAATCCAATTGAACCATATGTCTATGTCAACCAAATTATCTGGATTCATTAACTTTAAGTTCCAATTATAGCTACCCCCGCCCGACAGGTATATGTCTATCCTGTAAGGAAATCTATTAAAGGGTTATCTATCCTCAAGGAAGATCGTGGGCTATTAAGTCTAAGGCTGAAACCTAAAATTCCTTTGTCAAGTTTATTTTAGATTTACCAGATCAATCTTATTAGTGGCCGATTAACAAGACGCATTAGGCTTAAGACTTAATAAGTAAACCTTTAAATTATCCAAACTAAAAAATAACCTCTTATAAACCAGTGATATTAGAATTCATCACAACCCCAGATAACTAACTTAGTTACAACACATAATTAGGGCTAGTAAAAACTTAAAAGTAAAAGACATAAAGTAAAAATGCTGAAAAGTAATTGCGGTAAAGTAAAAGTTGAAAAGTAAATTACAATAAAATAAAATGCTAAGGTAAAATGATCAACTTTTACTATTTACTATTTAAATATCTCCCTTAATATAATATATTAACTTGTGATTATTTTACCAATCGTCCATATAGGTGGTAACCTGATTAAGTCAAATTAAGTCCAACCAGCCATAAAGGCGGAACCAAAATAAACCTGCCATATAGACGGTAAGAAAATTTAATTACCAACCGACCAATCTGGCGGTATCCTTGATTAGTCAGGTTTAAACTAGTTTATATATTATAATTAAGGGAGATTAACCTAAATATTAGTAATAAAAGTTTTACCTTTTACCCTAGTAAAGGGGAGTTACCTCCTCATTACTGAAAAGTAAAAACTGAAAATTAAAGAAAGAAAAATACTGTGCGTAAAAGTAAATTACGGAAAGTAAAAATTGAAAAGTAAAGAAAAGAATGTGCGAAAGCGGAAATTAATTACTGAAAGCTGTAAATAAACAAACAAGATACAATCTTTTTAGTATTCTTAAGGAATTCCTTAGAAGAAAGTATGAATTTACAAATGAAATTGCTTGGTATTTAAAGGCAAAATTTTGCCTCCAACAAATCATCCACCAAATCCATTATTAATTGCAACACTAATTGCTCCACCAAATCCATTATTAATTGATCCACTAATTGCTTATCATGTTTGGTGGTGATTTAATAATATTTATTATTTTTTTATTAATTTATTTTTTTGCTTTGAAAATGACTTTAATAATTACACACAACACACTTCTTGATGTTTCATCAATTTCGGGCATGAAATCTTAAGAATTCGAAAGTATTTTGTCTTTCAAAGTTGTAGATATTTGAGCCTTCTTTAATCTGAAACTTGAATCAGCTCAATCCAATATCGGAGTAAAACGTTATGCCCAAAATACGACAGATGCGCAAAATTGGAATTTCCAAAACTGCACTTCGTTAAAACGCCCTTTCAAGTTTCCAATCTCCAAAATTAATATGTCAAATCCAATTTTTGCTCTTATTTGACCCAAATTTCATCCTAAATGATTTCATTGTGTCCCAATATTATTTTATCTACAAAATAAACTAAAACACATCAAAACGTTCATCAAACCCACGAAACTAAATAAAATATTAAGTAAAATGGGCGGTAAATATTGATATATTTTCCGCTCATCACACCCCCAAACCTAACATTTTGCTAGTCCTTGAGCAAAACAACAAAATAAAATACAAGAAACAATTAAAATTAAACTAAGCCACTTTCGTAGGGATCAGAGGTTCTATTTAGCATATGCAACAAGCCTTTAAACCATAGGTGTCCCTAGTGGACGAGTTATAGTCTCGTGAGGGCTTACAGCAACGATACCCACAAACATTTTACAAAAGTAAAAAGGTAGTGAAACTAATGCACACAAAAGCAAAAAGACAAGCGAAAAGAGAATAAAGAAGTTAGTGACTAATCAGGTGAAACTTCCACTACAAGTTACTAGTTGTTTTCTTTCTTTCTAAATTACCGAATAAGTAAATTCTCTGATTATATTTACCATTCTCCATTTACACAGCCAACAAAATATTAATCAACTCATTTTTGCCCACAACAGTCACAAGTGTAGTTGATAAGAGAGTATTATTTTTGTCCTAAAGTTTTATCAGAATTCACACATTTTTGCAGCAATGAAATAATTTTTCTGATTTTTTCTTTGATTTTTGATTTTTTTTATTTATATACAATATCTTCCATCTATGTAGCGAGTGTTGGGTCGGTGGCTCCCAAACCAGTTGGCTTTAGGGCACCAGGTGTTAAGACACCCCTACGGACTTAATTACTCAGACTTCAGATATATATATTTTTGCAGCATCTTTGATCAATGTAGCGAGCTTTGGGCCAGTGACTCCCAAACCAGTTAGCTTTAGGGCACTTGGTGTTAAAACACCCTTACAGACTTAATAACTCGGATCTCAGACATTTTTTTTTACTCCATCACTTCTTGAGATGCTTCCTCCAATTAAACTAGAGCACTGAATATTACAAACTTTTCAATTATAACTCATGTCCGTATGTTACTATACATGTTGATAATACCTGCCAACTAATCATATGAAGATCAATTTTAGTCAATTTTATGGAGAATTTACAAATTAAATAATTAAAAATGAAATAAACAAAAATTAACTTGTTCCGAAAATAGGTTTGAAATACTTCTCAGGAGTGAAAACTCCTTACTCAGCTATCTCTCACCAATTTCACCTTTTTAGTCAAAATAAAAACAAAAAAAAAAAACGCAAAATATTTTTTGTAATTTTTTGAAAATTTTTAAATTTTTTGTATTTTTCGAAAATTTTGGACTAAAAATAAAAAACACACACAACTAAAAATAATATACTAATCAACTAATTCCCTCCCCCAAACCTAAATGAGACATTATCCCCAATGTCTTAAACAGTAGAAGAATAGTTTAGAAGATAATACCTGGTTAACTGAAATTCTACACGAAAAGTTAAAGGTTAAGATCCAGATTAATCCGACGCCTCTTACCATGATCATCCTTGGACCAATTTATCTTTGAAAGGATAGGGTCAATTTGTGGTTCATAGGCTAAGATTTGGTCAATTAAATTCGGTGCAGTTCTGGCAATAAAGAGGAGTTCTTTCATAGGTTTTGACACGAACCCATTTCTCCGGGCATCATCAAGAAACACACAAAGAAAATCATAAAATCCATCAACATTAAACAACCCAATTGGTTTCTGGTGTATGTTCAAGTTCGCCTAAGATAGCACTATAAAAATTTCCTCCAATGTACCCAAGCCACCTGGCAAAGCAATAAAAGCATCAGAACGATTAATCATTTCTACCAGTCGTTCAGACATACCTGGCATGATCAGCTCTTCTCAGTTTGATGATCCATTAAGATTTGCCTCTGCCAAGGTTTTTGGGATGATTCCCAAAACGTGACTGCCTCCTTCCTGTACTGCCTTTGAAACGATCCCCATTAGTCCAAGATTGCCTCCGCCATTTACTAAGTGCATATTCCTTGCAGCTAAGACTCGACCCAATTCATGTGCTGCTTCTATGTATTGTGGCTTAACACCAACACTACTACCACAAAACACACAGATGTTTTCAACTCGTCTTCTTGAAGTGGCTTCCATGTTTTACTCTGGATGTCTTCAAAAGTGCAAGGATGAGTTGAATTTATAATACCTGAAAATGGTGAGTGAAATAATAGCACTAGTACCTGCCAAATGACAATTATTAGTTAAACAGTAAAATAAATCGTGATAATAAAAAAGGTCTGGATCCTGTCGGAGAAAATAAAAGAAAACAACAAAACAAATCACAATTATTAGGAAAAGACAAAGAGATATAATATTTACAGCTTGATTAACGTCTATGAGTCAGGGACAAGCTTCCCATCCAATTTTCTTATAAATTGGCAAACATGGTCTTTTTGAGTCAGATTCACAAGACTTAACTGTTGTCTTTCTTTTTTAAATTGTGTATGTAATTTGCGAAAGGCTATGTGAACATATCCACTGGGATGCGTCTCAAGAGTCGAAGATATATCATCTAAAGACTCCTTACTCAAGCCATCCCTAATGAATTTAATTTTGACTTCGCGATTATCAGACACCATTCCTAAAGAATGACAACGAGTATTGCAATTCCAGCGTGCACATTTGTAACAAACACCCATTTGCTTAGCTCTACATTTCTTTGCATAGGTGCTTCTTCCAAAACCAGGCAGATGTGAAATAAAAGAGTCAGAAGACTCACCTGCCAATCGGACTCGTGCTTCAATTACCCAACGAATGTTTTTAGGAACACCATGGATTGTCAGTAACCTCATCCGTTCCAAGCGAGCTTTGTAAACTTTCATCAGAGATTTTTGAGGGAGAGAAGGAAATTGCTTGTGAAGATTTACGAGAGCTTCTTCCATCTTGAAATGTCTTAATCTGCAAAAACTAAACACACCAAATTAAATCACACCAAATCACAATATATACAAAAATTGCATGGGTTGCCTCCCTGCGAGGGCTAAGTTTAAAGTCGTCAGCTAAACGTGACTGCCTGAACGTTATGCTGGATCTGAAAGTGTGATACTTTCTTTTTGTTGCTCAAATGATTCTCCCCAGTACTGCTTGACACGCTGTTTTTAACCTTAAAGTTTTGTTGGAGTCAGGATCATGTATCTCAACGGCTCTATCTGGTAAAACTTTGGTGATCACAAATGGACCTGACCACATGATTTTGGCTTCCATGGGAAGAATTTCACCCTTGATTTGTTTAACAGTACCTTCTGCCCTGGTTCCAGTTGTATGCGCACTAACTTCTCATCATGTCTTTTCTTTGCCTTTTCTATGTACAATTTGGCATCCTCAAAAGGCTGATTGTGAAATTCCTCCAATTTGTTGAACTGGTGGAACTTTTTCTCTTCTGTTGCTTGTAGTGCAAGAATTGGCTTTTTTAGTGCAAAATATGCTTTATCTTCAGCTCCACAGACAATTGACATGTTTTAAGTTTGTCAGTAGAACTTTGCATTGCATTGAAGTTCTAAATGGTACTGTGTATCACATCAAGTCTGAAACATTCCTCATTCTTTTCATCTTCTGGGAAATTCATGGCCTTGAAAACATTAAATGTTACTTTATGGTCTTGTACCCTCATGGTTAATTCTCATTTTTGTACATCAATAATGGTTCATCCTGTAGCCAAGAATGGTCTCCCGAGGATGATTGGCACGTCTGCGTCTTCCTCCATATCAAAGACAATAAAATCTGCTGGGAAAATGAATTTGTCAACCTTGACCAGCACATCCTCAACTACGCCTCTTGGAAATACGAGCGTTCTATCATCAAGTTGTAGAGAGACTGAAGTTGGCATTGTTTGTGCAATCTGTAATTTCCTGAAAATAGAAAAAGGCGTCAAGTTAACACTTGCACCTAAATCACATAAAGCCTTACCAAAGTCATGTTCTTCTATGGTGCAAGGAACAGTGAAACTGCCAGGATCTTTCAATTTTGGAGGAAGTTTCCTCTGAATGATAGCGATGCATTCTTCAGATAATGCTACTGTCTCGTAATCTCTCAATCTCCACTTTCGTGAAAGAATGTCTTTCATGAATTTGGCATAGCTGGGCATTTGTTCCAATGCTTCTGCAAATGGAATGTTGATATGCAGCTTTTTGAACACCTCCAAGAATCGAGCAAATTGCTTGTCCAGTTTTTTTTTTCTGAAGACGCTGAGGAAAAGGTGGAGGTGGAGTGATCTGTTCTTTTTCCTTTGCTTCTTTTTCCTCCATCTGTTGATTTATTTCTTTTGGAACTTCCTCACCAGTTGTTTTGGCTCCAACATCTTTGTTGATTTCAGTACCGCTTTTTAACATGATGGCATGACATTGTTCCTTTCCTATGTTCCTTGGATTTGGTTCTGTGTTGGTGGGAAGATTACCTGGCGGTCTGTAACTCTGAGCATTGGCCAGTTGTCTGATTTGATTCTCTAGTGCTTTAATAGAAGCAGATTGACTTTGAATTAATGCTGCTTTGGATTGAAACATAGCATCATATCTTGCTGCTTGAGAGTCATGTTTTGCTTCTATCTTTTTCAAGTGGGTCAACACTTCTGTTACTCCCTGATTCATTTGTCTGTTCCTGGCCTTTGTTCTGTTGTTGGAATCCGGGTGGTGGGTTGTTCATTTGCCCTGAATTGTTACTCCATGCGAAATTGGGATGATTCCTCCACCCTGGGTTGTAGGTGTTGAAATATGGATTGTTCCCCTGTCTGTTGAAATTGTTGACATAATTCACCGTCTCTTCAAGTTGGTTTGGTTCTGGTGCTCCTCCATATGGTGAACTTATGGATCTAGTGCTGAGAGTCTCCATGAATTTGCATATCTGATCCAGCTTGGTGTTGACTGCTTTATTGGCTCAACTTTCATAAATTCCTGCAATTCTTTGGATCATGCTCATTTCTATTAGCCACAAGAATTGTTGTTGGCCATTTCTTCGATTAGGTCCCAGGCTTGATCTTCTCCTTTTGCCATTAAAGCTCCTCCAGCAGCAGCATCGATTGTGGTTCTCATCAGTCCAGAAAGTCCATTATAGAAGGTTTGGACTTGAAGCCATTTTGGAATCTCATGGTAAGGACATTTCCGGAGCAAATCTTTGTACCTTTCCCAAGCTTCGTAGAGAGTTTCTGAGTCTTGTTGTACAAAGGATGTGATATCATTCCTCAGTTTTCCAGTTCTGGCTGGTGGAAAGTACTTTGCAAGAAATTTGGTGGCTAAAGTGTTCCAAGTTGTGATGGAACCTGCTGGTAGTGAATGTAACCAAGCTTTGGCTCTGTCCTTCAAGGAGTATGGAAAAATACGCAGTCTCATTGCTTCTTCAGCTTCCCGGTTGTAATTGAAAGTGCCGCAAACTTCCAGGAAGTTGCTGATGTGGGCATTATGATCTTCAGTTGCATTCCCCCCAAACTCAACTGACTGCTGAATCATATGAATGCATGTTTTGATGTCACCTGCATTTGCTGGTAAGGGAGGAAGTACAATACAAGAAATGAGTCTGTCAATCATCGGAATGGTTCTGTCTCGAATGGGAATTGGTGGTGTAACCTACAAAGGTTCAGGTTCCATGTTGACTAAAGCTTCTTGGCCTTCTCGCCTTTCCCTTCTCAACTGTCTAATGGTTCTTTCAATTTTCGGGTCAAGCGGTCGGAGTTCAAAGCTTCTGGTTCGTCTCATGAAGTTTCTGAGAACCTGAAACACAAGAAAACAAAAACAATAAGTAAAAGAAATTAGATACAAGTAATGTATCTAACCCCTAAACTAATAGTGAAAGATAAATAAGTCCTCGGCAACGGCGCCAAAAACTTGACCGTGCTTACACACGCGTATAACGCAAGCGCACATATCGTTCAAGTAGTATAAAAAGTATCGATCCCACAAGGACTTATACCTAATCTATTAATTTATGAGGTCAAATGATTACTAGTATCTAACAGGTTGATTGATTGATTTGAAATGGTGATGATTTTAATTTAAAACAAGTAAATAAAATTGTTCGAAAGTAGGTTTAAGAAAATTCAATATTAAAAACTATCTAGGGTTGTGAATCTTTTCTAATATCTTTTTAAAAGATGAAGTGGTTATTCAATGTTTGTGTAATAAATTGGTTTACTAACCTGGACACTAAATTATGGCAAAGCTCTGTCAATGGTTAGACCAAAATACTGATGAGTGTGTATTTTTATCACTACTTCCCACTCATTTATCCTAATATTTTGTATAGTTTCTTGAGTCTTGTGAATATTTTGATGTGTTTTGTGTTATTTTGTAGATAAATAAAGTTTCAGGACATTCAGGAGGTGATTTGGGGCAAAACAGTGAAAATTGGTGAAAAAAGGGCATTTTGGTAATTTCCAGCGTCGCGACGCCCCGACCTGCCGTCGCGACGCCCAGCATACGCCGAATCTGCTAACATGCGTCTGGTCAACTGGTCAGAATTTAAGAAGTTTGACTTTGCTAACGTGCGTTGTGCCACTTGTCACTATCACACAGCAATCTGCTAACGTGCGCCGTGCCACGTGTCATCATCATATGCTGCCGACACTCAGAGTTGACACGTGTCGCCTCATCATCAGCCATGTCATCGGTCAAAAAGTCAACTTCGCCATGTGTCACGCCACGCCACATCCGCCACGTCACAAGGTCAACCAAGTCAACTTGCCACGTCAGCATCAGCCAAACACAGCGTGACACGTGTCGCCACTTGTCGCAATCCTATTGTGCCGACAATTGCAATGCCGCGTCATCGCCACGTCAACGCCACGTCAGCATGACGTCATCAATGACGTCATCACAATAATTGAGTCTTAGCCGCCTTGCCACGTGTCGCGTGAACAGTCAGCCGCCTTGCCACGTGTCGCCTCCTCAGCGTGCCACGTCGAACTTTCCAGCTTCGCGACGCTGAAGCAAAATTTTTCTATAAATTCAGCGCGAATTTCAGTTTTGCAGACCAATTCTCTCTCTTCTATTCCGTGTAAAAAGAGAGTTTCTCTCTCTAGAATCTTTAGTTTAATTTTTTACTTTTGTAATTAATTTTTATTTACGTTTTGTAATAATAATAATTTACTTTCTTTATTTTACAGTTTTTACTATTTACCATGAGGAGGTAATTTCCCTAGCTAAGGTGAAAGGTAATTCTTTTACTGTTACTATTTAGATTAATCTCCCTTAAAATAATATATTTACTATTTAAAATACTGATTAATAAAGGATACCGCTATATTGGTCGGTTGGCAATTCAATTTAATTTGGTTTAAACCTGATTAATCAAGGATACCGCTATATTGGTCGGTTGGTAAATTTATTTTCTGTTGGTTTGAACCTGATTAATCAAGGATACCGCCAGATTGGTCGGTTGGTAAATTTATTTTTGTACCGCCTTTATGGCTGGATTATGGACAAATATTACCACCTATATGGCTGGTTGGACTTAATTTGACTTAATCAGGATACCGCCAGATTGGTCGGTTGGTAAAATATTATCACAAGTTTATATATTATTTTACTGGGAGATATCTAAATAAGTAGTAGTAGAAATAATTCCTTTTACCTTAGCATTTTATTTTATTTACTTTTAAGCTTTTACTTTACTGCAATTACTTTTCAGCACTGTTACTTTATGGTTTTTACTTTTAAGTTTTTACTAGCCCTAGCTATGTGTCATAACTAAGTTAGTATCTAGGGTTGTGATGAATTTCAATATCACGGGTTTATAAGGGTTAGATTATAATTTGGGTAATATAAAGATTTATTTATTGAGTCTTAATCTTAATGCTCTTTAATTAACTGGCCATTAATTAATTGATTAGGTAAACTTAAAATGAACTAGACATAGGATTTAAGTTTAAGACCTTAGACTCAATAGCCCACGATCTTCCTTAAGGATAGATAACCCTTTAATAGATTTCCTTACAGGATAGGAATATACCTGTCGGGCGGGGTTAGCCATAATTGGAACTTAATCTTAATGAATCTAGGTAATTTGGTTGACATAGACATATGGTTCAATTGGATTATACTAGGTATTTGTAATTGACCATCGGAAGAGGCTTTTACATAAATTAGTGTTCCAGGTTAATAAATCAATATATTACCCAACTATAAGATAACCACTTCATCTTTAAATAATATTGGAATAAATCACAACCCTAGATAGTTTTTAATATTGAATTTTCTTAAAATCTACTTTCGAACAATTTTATTTACTTGTCTTTAAATTTAGAATCGTCGTCATTTCAAATCAATTAAACAACCTGTTAGATACTAGTAATCATTTGACCTCATAAAATTAATAACTTAGGTATTAAGTCCTCGTGGGATCGATACTTTTTATACTACTTGAACGATACGTACGCTTGCGTTATACGTGTGTGTTTACGCCGGTCAAGTTTTTGCGCCGTTGCCGGGGACTTATTTATCTTTTATTATTAGTTTAGGGGTTAGATACCTTTACTTGTATCTAATTTCTTTTTACTTATTGTTTTTGTTTTCTTGTGTTTCAGGTTCTCAGAAACTTCATGAGACGAACCAGAAGCTTTGAACTACGACCGCTTGACCCAGAAATTGAAAGAACTATCAGACAGTTGAGAAGGGAAAGGCGAGAAGGCCAAGAAGCTTTAGTCAACATGGAACCTGAACCTTTGAACGTTGCACCACCAATTCCCATTCGAGACAGAACCATTCCGGTGGTTGACAGACTCATTTCATGTATTGTACTTCCTCCCTTACCAGCAAATGCGGGTGACATCAAAACTTGCATTCAGATGATTCAGCAGTCAGTTCAGTTTGGAGGAAATGCAACTGAAGATCCTAATGCCCACATCAGCAACTTCCTGGAAGTTTGCGGTACTTTCAATTACAACAGACCGAAGAAGCTTGAAGAATCAATAACTTGGCTACATTCATTACCAGCAGGTTCTATCACAACATGGAACACTTTAGCCACCAAATTTCTTGCAAAATACTTTCCACCAGCCAGAACCGGAAAGCTGAGGAATGACATCACATCCTTTGTGCAACAAGACTCAGAAACTCTCTACGAAGCTTGGGAAAGGTACAAAGATTTACTCCGGAAATGTCCACACCATGAGATTCCAAAATGGCTTCAAGTCCAAACATTCTATAATGGACTTTCTGGAATAATGAGAACCACAATTGATGCTGCTGCTGGAGGAGCTTTAATGGCAAAAGGAGAAGATCAAGCATGGGACTTAATTGAAGAAATGGCCAACAACAATTCCTTGTGGCCAACAGAAAGGAGCATGATCCAAAGAATTGCAGGAATTTATGAAAGTGGAGCCAATACAGCAGTCAACACCAAGCTAGATCAGATATGCAAATTTTTGGAAACTCTTACCACTGGATCCACAAGTTCACCATATGGAGGAGCACCAGAACTAACCAACTGAAGAGACGGTGAATTTTGTCAACAATTTCAACAGCAAAGGGAACAATCCATATTCCAACACCTACAACCCAGGGTGGAGGAATCATCCTAATTTTCATGGAGCAACAATTCAGGCCAACAACAGAACTATCCACCACCTGAATTCCAACAACAGAACAAAGGCCAGGAGCAGGCAAATGAACCAGGAATAACAAAAGTGTTGACCTACTTGAAAAAGATGGAAGCAAACAGGACTCTCAAGCAGCAAGATATGATGCTATGTTTCAATCCCAAGCAACATTAATTCAAAGCCATTCACCTCTATCAAAGCACTAGAGAATCAAATCGGACAACTGCCAATGCTCAGAGTTACAGACCGCCGCCAGGTACCCTTCCTAGCAACACAGAGCCAAATCCAAGGAACATGGGGAAGGAGCAATGTCATGCCATCATGTTAAAAAGCGGTACTGAAATCAACAAAGATGTTGGAGCCAAAACAGATGCTGAGGAAGTTCCAAAAGAAACAAAGCAACAGATGGAGGAAAAAGAAGCAAAGGAAAAAGAACAGATCACTCCACCTCCACCTTTTCCTCAACGTCTTCAGAAGAACAAATTGGACAAGCAGTTTTCTCGGTTCCTGGAGATCTTCAAAAAGCTGCATATCAACATTCCATTTGCAGAAGCATTGGAACAAATGCCCACCTATGCCAAATTCATGAAAGATATTCTTTCACGAAAACGGAGATTGGGAGATTACGAGACAGTAGCATTAACAGAAGAATGCAGTGCCATCATTCAGAGGAAACTTCCCCGAAGTTGAAAGATCCTGGCAGTTTCACTGTTCCTTGCGTCATAGGAGAACATAACTTTGGTAAGGCTTTGTGTGATTTAGGTGCGAGTGTTAACTTGATGCCTTTCTCTATTTTCAGGAAATTACAGATTGGAGAAACAATGCCAACTTCAGTCTCACTACAACTTGCTGATAGAACGCTCGTATTTCCAAGAGGTAGTAGAGGATGTGCTGGTCAAGGTTGACAAATTCATTTTCCCAGCAGATTTTATTGTCCTTGATATGGAGGAAGACGCAGACGTGCCAATCATCCTCGGGAGACCATTCTTGGCTACAGGTCGAACCATTATTGATGTACAAAAAGGAGAATTAACCATGAGGGTACAGGACCAAGAAGTAACATTCAATGTTTTCAAGGCCATGAATTTCCCAGATGATGAAAAGAAGGAGGAATGTTTCAAACTCGATGTGATACACAGTACCATTCAGAACTCTGATGAAAGACAAAGTTCTACTGACAAACTTAAAACATGTCAATTGCCTGTGGAGCCTAAAGATAAAGCATCTTTTGCACTGAAAGAGCCAATTCTTGCACTACAAGCAACAGAAGAGAAAAATTCCACCAGCTCAACGAATTGGAGGAATTTCACAATCAGCCTTTTGAGGATGCCAAATTGTACAAAGAAAAGGGCAAGAAAAACATGATGAGAAGTTAGTGCGCATACAACTGGAACCAGGGCAGAAGGTACTGTTAAACAAATCAAGGGTGAAATTCTTCCCATGGAAGCCAAAATCACGGTGGTCAGGTCCATTTGTGATCACCAAAGTTTTACCAAAAAGAGCCGTTGAGATACATGATCCTGACGCTAACAAAACTTTCAAGGTTAAAAACAAGCGTGTTAAACACTACTGGGGAGAATCATTTGAGCGACAAAAAGAAAGTGTCACACTTTCAGATCCAGCATAACGTTCGAGAAGCCAAGTCTGGCTGACGACTTAAAACTTAGCGCTCGCAGGGAGGCAACCCATGCAATTTTTGTATATATTGTGATTTGGTGTGATTTAATTTTGTGTGTTTAGTTTTTGCAGATTAAGTCATTTCAAGATGGAAGAAGCTCTCGCAAATCTTCACAAGCAATTTCCTTCTCTCCCTCAAAAATCTCTGATGAAAGTTTACAAAGCTCGCTTGGAACGAATGAGACTACTGACAATTCATGTGTTCCTAATGACATTCGTTGGGTAATTGAAGCACGATCCGATTGGCAGGTGAGTCTTCTGACTCTTTTATTTCACATCTGCCTGGTTTTGGAAGAAGCACCTATGCAAAGAAACGTAGAGCTAAACAAATGGGTGTTTGTTACAAATGTGCACGATGGAATTGCAATACTCGTTGTCGTTCTTTAGGAATGGTGTCTGTTAATCGCGAAGACAAAATTAAATTCATTAGGGATGGCTTGAGTAAGGAGTCTTTAGATGATATATCTTCGACTCTTGAGACGCATCCCAGTGGATATGTTCACATAGCCTTCGCAGATTACATACACAATTTCAAAAAGAAAGACAACAGTTAAGTCTCGGGAATCTGACTCAAAAAGACCTTGTTTGCCAATTTATAAGAAAATTGGATGGGAAGCTTGTCCCTGACGCATAGACGTCAATCAAGCCGTACTTTTTTGTAAATATTATATCTCTTTGTTTTTTTCCTAATAATTTGTTTTGTTGTTTTGTTTTATTTTCTTTTATTTCTCCGACAGGATCCAGATCTTGTTGACTATCACGATCTATTTTACTATTTTGCTACTAATCGTCCTTTGGAAGATACTTGTGCTATTTTTACTCACCCTTTTCAGGTATTATAAATTCAACTCATCATTGCACTTTTGAAGACATCCAGAGTAAAAATGGAAACCACTTCAAGAAGACGAGTTGAAAACATTTGTGTGTTTTGCGGTAGTACTGTTGGTACTAAACCACAATACATAGAAGCAGCACAGGAATTGGGTCGAGTCTTAGCTGCAAGGAATATGCACTTAATATATGGAGGAGGCAATCTTGGACTAATGGGGATCGTTTCAAAGGCCATACAGGAAGGAGGCAGTCACGTTTTGGGAATCATCCCAAAACCCTTGGCAGAGGCAAATCTTATTGAACCATCAAACGGAGAGGAACTGATCGTGCCAGGTATGTCTGAACGACTGGTAGAAATGATTAACCGTGCTGATGCTTTTATTGCTTTGCCAGGTGGCTTGGGCACATTGGAGGAAATTTTTATGTACTATCTTGGGCGAACCTAACATACACCAGAAACCAATTGGGCTGTACAACGTTGATGGGTTTTATGATTTTCTTTGTGTGTTTCTTGATGATGCTCGAAGAAATGGGTTCGTGTCAAAACCTTTAAAAGAACTCCTCTTTACTGCCAGAACTGCTCCAGATCTAATTGACCAACTCATAGCCTATGAACCAAAAGTTGACCCTATCATATCAAAGATAAATTGGTCCGAGGACGATCGTGGTAAGAGGCGTCGAATTAATCTGGATCTTAACCTTTAATTCCTGTATTTTCAGCTAACCAGGTACGACCTTCTAAACTCTTCTTCTACTGTTTAAGACATTGGGGACAATGTCTCATTTAGGTTTGGGGAGGAAATTAGTTGATTAGTATCTTGTTTTTAGTTTGTGTGTTATTTTATTTTTAGTCCTAAATTTTTCGAAAAATACAAAAAAATTGAAAATTTTTCAAAAATTACAAAAATATTTTGCATTTTTTTTTTGTTTTGATTTACTAAAAAGGTGAAATTGGTAAGAGATAGCCGAGTAAGGAGTTTCCACTCCTGAGACGTATCTCAACCTATTTTCAAACAAGTTAATTTTTGTTTATTTCATTTTAATTATTAATTAATTTTGTGAAATCTCCATAACACTGACTAAAATGGATCTTCATATGCTCAGTTGGCAGGTATTATCAACATGCATGGTAACATACGGACATGAGCTGTAATTGAAAAGTTTGTAATATTCAGTGCTCTAGTTTAATTGGAGGAAGCATCTCAAAAAGTGATGGAGTAAAAAAAAAAAAAAAAAAATTTCTGATGTACAAAATAAAGTATCTAAGATCCGGGTTATTAAGTCTGTAAGGGTGTTTTAACACCTAGTGCCCTAAAACCAACTGGTTTGGGAGTCACTGGCCCAAAGCTCGCTACATGGATCGAATATGCTACAAAAAATATATATTTATCTGAAGTCTGAGTAATTAAGTTCGTAGGGGTGTCTTAACACCTGGTGCCCTAAAGCCAACTGGTTTGGGAGTCACCGACCCAAAGCTCGCTACATAGACGGAAGGTATTGTATATAAATAAAAAGTCAAAATTCAGAAAATCAAAGAAAAAATTAGAAAAATGAGAAAAATTATTCCATTGCTACAAAAAGGTGTGAAATCTGATAGAACTTTAGGACAAAAATATTACTCTCTTATCAACTGCACTTATGACTGTTGTGGGCAAAAATGAGTTGTTTAATATTTTGTTGGTTGTGTATATGAAGAATGGTAAAATAATCGGAGAATTTACTTATTCGGTAATTTAGAAAGAAACAAAACAACTAGTAACTTGGAGTAGAAGTTTCACACCTGATTAGTCACTAACTTCTTTATTCTCTTTTCGCTTGTCTTTTTGCTTTTGTGTGCATTAGTTTCACTACCTTTTTACTTTTGTAAAATGTTTGTGGGTATCATTGCTGTAAACCCTCACGAGACTACAACTCGTCCACTAGGGACACCTAGGGGTTTAAAGGCTTGTTGCATATGCTAAATGCAACCGTGATCCCTACGAAAGTGGCTTAGTTAAATTTTAATTATGTTATTTTATTCTATGTTTTGCTCGAGGACTAGCAAAATGTTAGGTTTGGGGGTGTGATGAGTGGTATTTTTATCACTATTTCCCACTCATTTATCCTAATATTTTGTATAGTTTCTTGAGTCTTGTGAATATTTTGATGTGTTTTGTGTTATTTTGTAGATAAATAAAGTTTCAGGACATTCTGGAGGTGATTTGGGGCAAAACAGTGAAAATTGGCAAAAGGGCATTTTGGTAATTTCCAGCGTCGCGATGCCGCCCGACTTGCAGCGTCGCGACGCCCAGCATACGCCGAATCTGCTAACATGCGCCTGGTCAACTGGTCAGAATTTGAGAAGTTTGACTTTGCTAACGTGCGCCGTGCCACGTGTCACCATCACAGCCAATCTGCTAACGTGCGCCGTGCCACGTGTCATCATCATATGCTGCCGACACTCAGAGTTGACACGTGTCGCCTCGTCATCAGCCATGTCATCGGTCAAAAAGTCAACTTCGCCATGTGTCACGCCACGTCATCCGCCACGTCACAAGGTCAACCAAGTCAACTTGCCACGTCAGCATCAGCCAAACACAGCGTGACACGTGTCGCCACGTGTCGCAATCCTATTGTGCCGACAATTGCAATGCCGCGTCATCGCCACGTCAACGCCACGTTAGCATGACGTCATCAATGACGTCATCACAATAATTGAGTCTTAGCCGCCTTGCCACGTGTCGCGTGAACAGTCAGCCGCCTTGCCACGTGTCGCCTCCTCAGCGTGCCACGTCGAACTATTCCAGCGTCGCGACGCTGAAGCAAAATTTTTCTATAAATTCAGCGCGAATTTCAGATTTTGCAGACCAATTCTCTCTCTTCTATTTCCGTGTAAAAGAGAGTTCTCTCTCTAGAATCTTTAGTTTTTAATTTTTTACTTTTGTAATTAATTTTTAATTACGTTTTGTAATAATAATAATTTACTTTCTTTATTTTACAGTTTTTACTATTTACCATGAGGAGGTAATTTCCCTAGCTAAGGTGAAAGGTAATTCTTTTACTGTTACTATTTAGATTAATCTCCCTTAAAAATAATATATTTACTATTTAAAATACTGATTAATAAAGGATACCGCTATATTGGTCGGTTGGCAATTCAATTTAATTTGGTTTAAACCTGATTAATCAAGGATACCGCTATATTGGTCGGTTGGTAAATTTATTTTTTGTTGGTTTGAACCTGATTAATCAAGGATACCGCCAGATTGGTCGGTTGGTAAATTTATTTTGGTACCGCCCTTTATGGCTGGATTATGGACAAATATTACCACCTATATGGCTGGTTGGACTTAATTTGACTTAATCAGGATACCGCCAGATTGGTCGGTTGGTAAAATTTATCACAAGTTTATATATTATTTTACTGGGAGATATCTAAATAATAGTAGTAGAAATAATTCCTTTTACCTTAGCATTTTATTTTATTTTACTTTTAAGCTTTTACTTTACTGCAATTACTTTTCAGCACTGTTACTTTATGGTTTTTACTTTTAAGTTTTACTAGCCCTAGCTATGTGTCATAACTAAGTTAGTATCTAGGGTTGTGATGAATTTCAATATCACGGGTTTATAAGGGTTAGATTATAATTTGGGTAATATAAAGATTTATTTATTGAGTCTTAATCTTAATGCTCTTTAATTAACTGGCCATTAATTAAATTGATTAGGTAAACTTAAAATGAACTAGACATAGGGATTTTAAGTTTAAGACCTTAGACTCAATAGCCCACGATCTTCCTTAAGGATAGATAACCCTTTAATAGATTTCCTTACAGGATAGGAATATACCTGTCGGGCGGGGGTAGCCATAATTGGAACTTAATCTTAATGAATCTAGGTAATTTGGTTGACATAGACATATGGTTCAATTGGATTATACTAGGTATTTGTAATTGACCATCGGAAGAGGCTTTTACATAAATTAGTGTTCCAGGTTAATAAATCAATATATTACCCAACTATAAGATAACCACTTCATCTTTAAATAATATTGGAATAAATCACAACCCTAGATAGTTTTTAATATTGAATTTTCTTAAAATCTACTTTCGAACAATTTTATTTACTGTCTTTAAATTTAGAATCGTCGTCATTTCAAATCAATTAAACAACCTGTTAGATACTAGTAATAATTTGACCTCATAAAATTAATAACTTAGGTATTAAGTCCTCGTGGGATCGATACTTTTTATACTACTTGAACGATACGTACGCTTGCGTTATACGTGTGTGTTTACGCCGGTCAAGTTTTTGGCGCCATTGCCGGTGACTTATTTATCTTTATTATTAGTTTAGGGGTTAGATACCTTTACTTGTATCTAATTTCTTTTTTACTTATTGTTTTTGTTTTCTTGTGTTTCAGGTTCTCAGAAATTTCATGAGACGAACTAGAAGCTTTGAACTACGACGCTTGACCGAAATTGAAAGAACTATCAGATAGTTGAGAAGGGAAAGGCGAGAAGCCCCAGAAGCTTTAGTCAACATGGAACCTGAACCTTTGAACGTTGCACCACCAATTCCCATTCGAGACAGAACTATTCCGGTGGTTGACAGACTCATTTCATGTATTGTACTTCCTCCCTTACCAGCAAATGCGGTGACATCAAAACTTGCATTCAGATGATTCAGCAGTCAGTTCAGTTTGGAGGAAATGCAACTGAAGATCCTAATGCCCACATCTGGATTCATTAAGTTTAAGTTCCAATTATGGCTACCCCATCAAACAGGTATATATCTATCCTGTAAGGAAATCTATTTAAGGGTTATCTATCCTCAAGGAAGATCATAGGCTATTAAGTCTAAGGCTGAAACTTAAAATTCATTTGTCAAGTTTATAAAGTAAAAACCTTAGTTACAAACCTAAGTCTATGGCTAAAACCTAACTTAGTTACAACACATAACTAGGGCTAGTAAAAACTTAAAAGTAAAAGACATAAAGTAAAAATGCTGGAAAGTAATTGCGGTAAAGTAAAAGCTGAAAAGTAAATTACAATAAAATAAAATGCTAAGGTAAAATGATCAACTTTTACTATTTACTATTTAGATATCTCTCTTAATATAATATATTAACTTGTGATTATTTTACCAATCGTCCATATAGGCGGTAACCTGATTAAGTCAAATTAAGTCCAACCAGCCATAAAGGCGTAACCAAAATAAACCTGCCATATAGGCGGTCAGAAAATTTAATTACCAACCGACCAATCTGGCGGTATCCTTGATTAGTCAGGTTTAAACTAGTTTATATATTATAATTAAGGGAGATTAATCTAAATATTAGTAATAAAAGTTTTACCTTTTACCCTAGTAAAGGGGAGTTACCTCCTCATTACTGAAAAGTAAAAACTGAAAATTAAAGAAGAAAAGTACTGTGCGTAAAAGTAAATTGCGGAAAGTAAAACTGAAAAGTAAAGAAAGAATGTGCGAAAGCGGAAATTAAATACTGAAAGCTGTAAATAAACAAATAAGATACAATCTTCTTAGTATTCTTAAGGAATTTCTTAGAAGAAAGTATGAATTTACAAATGAAATTGTTTGGTATTTATAGGCAAACTTTTACCTCCATCAAATCATCCACCAAATCCATTATTAATTGCTCCACTAATTGTTCCACCACCAAATCCATTATTAATTGCTCCACTAATTGCTTATCATGTTTGGTGGTGATTTAATAATATTTATTATTTTTTTATTAATTTATTTTTTTTTGCTTTGAAAATGACTTTAATAATTACACACAACACACTTCTTGATGTTTCATCAATTTCAGGCATGAAATTCAGAATTAGAATTATTTTGTCTTTCAAAGTTGTAGATCTTTGAGCCTTCTTTAATCTGGAACTTGAATCAGCACAATCATATCGGAGTAAAACGTTATGCCCAAAATATGATAGATGCGCAAAATTGGAATTTCCAAAACTGCACTTCGTTAAAACGCCTTTCAAGTTTCCAATCTCCAAAATTAATATGTCAAATCCAATTTTTGCTCTTATTTGACCCACATTTCATCCTAAATGATTTCATTGTGTCCCAATATTATTTTATCTGCAAAATAAACTAAAACACATCAAAACGTTCATCAAACCCGAGAAACTAAATAAAATATTAAGTAAAAGTGGCGGTAAATTGTGATATATTTTCCGCTCATCAGTTTGAGCGACATGTACATAGTTCAGGTGTTAGATACTTGAGTGATTGGTTATGAGCCAAGTGGGATATTGTTCGATAATTATGACTTATAGCATCACTATTTGTAATAAACATTGTATTTTTGTACAAATTAACTATGTGATAAAAGGAAATTGCTATTTTATCATTATTGTAATTGGATTACTTGGATATTTATTAATGATAAAAGTCCATATGGTTAAATTGGATTAATAAGATATGAGACAGTATTAATCCACAAATGATTAAATCATTAAATATCCCTAGTCGTAGTATTATCAAGACTGGACATCGATAATGCAGAATAGACTAGTATTGCACTTGTGCGCGTTATGGAAGCTTAACGACATAGTTCTCATATGTTTAAGTATTGGATACTTATGTAAGTGTGATAAGAGGCTCTGTTAGCCGTTGGATTGGGAACAATTCGCTCTGGATAGACCCCTCGGAATCCCATTGGTAGTATGACTACGTGTCTATGGGAATTCGAATCACGGTAGGTGTATGTGGTCTTTAACCTGAGACTTACGTCGCTAGTACTTGCGACAATCAGTTTCCTTTGGTATTGGTCGTCCGGACCTTTAATAGGCTTTTTGTACGCCTGTACTGGGTTTACTGAGAATCGTAGCGTATTGGATGTGATGTCAAGATGGGAGTATCACTTCAGTCATATGGAGATGATGGTCACGCAGGATACGGTAATAGTACTCTTAACACTGTAGCTATCGGGAAAGTATGACTAGGTCATGACTTTCCGATTACAGAGACTAGTTACTCGTGATCCGATATATGCTTCGTATGGGGCAGACACAGAGACAGCCTCAGGCCTAGCATGTGACATCCGATACTGGATCGTATTACTCATTACATAGTATTACTAACCCGGATACAGATAATATTCCTCCGCGGATATTTCTGGAGAATTGGGTAGGCACAGTGCTTTGCTAGAAGCCAACCATGTCTTGTAAATCGTGAGAACGT
Source organism: Zanthoxylum bungeanum (assembly GCA_019454045.1). NCBI lineage: Eukaryota > Viridiplantae > Streptophyta > Magnoliopsida > Sapindales > Rutaceae > Zanthoxylum > Zanthoxylum bungeanum. The sequence goes on from SKCR01048125.1 coordinate 35,477, forward strand.
TGTACGGGGTACGCACGTGTCAGATAGTCATACAACCAGATTTACTGTCAACATATCCATGAATCTCTTGGGTCGATTCCCAAAGATTCACCAATGATATTTGACTCGAATAGAATTAATCTGGGATTATTATGAGTGAGAAAATTAATCTGGGATTAATTACGGTAAGAATTAAACTGGGATTAAATTCATACATAATAGAGAACGCGATTAATTTATAATTAATCGATAAAATAATTTAATAGTTAAATTGGATTTTTCTATTTAATTTATTTATTTGGGCTAAAATAATATTTGGATATATTAATTAAAATTAGATTTCAATACGAAATTAAAATTGGATTTTAATTCAAGCGAACGAATTAATTCGGAAGCGACTTTCGTAATAATTTTACGAGGGATCATTATTTAATTAAATTGGATTTAATTATTTAGCGACGAAAAAATTGTTTAGTCGGATTAAACGATCCCGGGCCCAAAGTCTAGTTGTGTGAGCCAACTTGAATTTTGAATTTAAAGTGGTGGGCCCACTGTAGGCATTGCATTTTTGCATGTGAAACCCGATGATGAGTCTCAGTTGGAGGCACTACCTTTTAAGTCGCGGAAACCGCGGGAACGGACGTCGGAAGGGAGGAGTCAAGAATTGACTCATATTCGGATTAAGTTCACTGGTTTAGCTTCGGGTTACTTGTTGGTTTTCCGTTTTAAAAATTATTCTTGGCCCAAAATCCTCGCAAGCCCCTTTGCCTTGACCCAAAACCCCCGCAAGCCCACACACCTTGTCCATACAAACCAAACCCACCAACCAAAGGCCCACACGCCCACAACAAGGCCCACACGCCCAATCACCCTAAATTACACCCAAATTAAATTAAATATTAAATTAAATATTAATTAGATAATGTATTTGAATTAAATAAAATATTTAAACCATTTACCAATTAAATAAAACATAATATATTTACTTCCTAACTAAACAAAATCACATACTAAATTAAAAAGATGATATGCCTAATTAAAATCAATCATAACAAATAAGAAAAATTGACTTCCTAATCTAACAAATTAAATGCCTAATCCTAACCAATCAAATATATTGTATTCCTAATTTGAGCCAAATTTGTCCCCCCTCAATCTAATCATTTCTTTGTTGGATACCAAATCAAATCCTCCCTTTAATGCCAAATCCTATTCCTTGTGAGACAAGGAGGAGCCCTAGCCATTCTCTATATAAACAACCATCACCCAAAGCTCTCCCCCACTCCAACACACACGTTTTTTGACAAGAAGTCACAAGAAAAAAACAGCAACAAATCCCTTACAAGTTCACGCATATTACACCAAAAAATAACAAAAATTTCTCTTCATCTCCTTCCCCTACTTGACCGAAAAAAGACAGCCCCATAAACCTCCCTCACATCACCGAAAAATACACCAATACAGAAGCCCTTTGCACGTCAAAAACACAGCCCCATAAGCCTCCCTATATCACCGAAACAACAGCCCCGTAAACCCCCATGCAGTACCGAAAAAACTGCACTCCCATTAGCCCTCAAAACAGTCCCTAAAATCCTTAAACCAGTAACATAAAAACTGCACTTATAACCCTTAAATAATCACACAAAAACTGCACTTAAAACCCACAAAAAACACCCAAAACAGTCCCATATACACCTGAAACAGTGACCAATAATACGACAGCGAAACCGCGAGGAAACAACAGCAAAATGGAGTCAAAACAGTAGCTTGAGCAGCGAAACAGTGAGGTAAAATGCAAACCAGTGAACCAGAAAAGTTGCAGTGTGATAGCCCTTCCGACGGCCGTGAAACGTGAGTTCGAAAGGCGACATAAAAGGTTAGACCTGAGGGTATTTCCCACATTCGTTTTCTGTTTTATTTGTATTATTTATTGAGTATTTCTTGCATGATTGTTATGTTGAAATGCATGTTGTGGCCCTTGAGTAGATAAATATGCATGGATTATGAGATATTGCATGTTGTGGCTTTGGAATAAAATGAGAGATGTGTCAACTCTCGCGGTATATCGGATGGAAACCCGGACATAAATTTCATAGCCGATTCCGAATGGACGGTAGTATGATCTGTACTTGGGATAAAACTCCACGTACCGCTTGAGTAAACGACACTTTATTTTGTTTTATATTGCTTTGATTTATTTATTTTTCATCATTTGAATTCCGCACATTATTTGTATGCATGATACAATCGAGCGCATGGGCTTAGTAAGTTGGATTAAAGGTCCCCTATTTGGAGGGGTTAAAATCCTTTACCACAATGCTTTGCCGCGCCGGTTGATGTGTGTTCGGTTGGATATAAGATATCTTCAATCGGGCACACTAAGTTTGATGTGATTGCCTTTATTTTTGTATGCATGATACAATCGAGCGCATGGGCTTGGTAAGTCGGATTAAAGGTTCCCTATTTGGAGGGGTTAAAATCCTTTACCACAATGCTTTGCCGCGCCGATTGATGTGTGTTCGGTTGGATATAAGATATGTTCAATCGGACATACTAAGTTTGATATGATTGTCTTTATTTTTGTATGCATGATACGATCGAGCACATGAGCTTAGTAAGTCGGATTAAAGGTCCCCTATTTGAAGGGGTTAAAATCCCCTACCATGATACTTCGCCGTGCCGGTTGATATATGCTCGGTTGAATGTAAGATGTGTTCAATCGGGTATACGAAATTTCATATAGTTATCTTTATCTTTGTATGCATTGTAACGAAAGGTACATGGGCTTATTGTGTTGGATTAAAAGGTTCTCCATTTGGGGGAAGAAAAGCCTAAAAAGGCTACCTTTACCACGATATTTGCCTTGTCTTTCATCTATTGATTGCATCGTCTATCCCTGTCTTGGCTCGACCTATTATCATTGGTGTACCCATATTCTCAGCCTTTGCTTCAGCCACTAACTAGCCAACAAATAACCCATAAAACCCTTAACCACATTGACATCACGGCTGCCTTCTCTCCCTAAAAAAAACACAGTTCACACATAAACTGAAAGACACTCACACACCTCACGCCAAAGTGGCTCACAGTAGCCAAAGCCGAAACACACAGCTCGCCCCCACGCACCTAAACACGGCCATAATTCCCCACGTGAGCAGCCCTCACTCTTTCGCACAAAGAACACATCACACCAGCCCACGCCTTAATACACGTTCACAACCCTTCACGCCTCACGCATAGCCACGCCACAAATCAGCCAACCTTAACTGCCATATTCCCTCTTCACACTAAACACACACAGATCACAACCCTAGCCTCTCTCGGCAGCAGCCTAAATCACCAGTCCTAGCTCACGCCAAACTGCCCTCAACACCACACGGCCACAAGAACCCTTCCGCCACTTCACTGCCTCATAAAACCCTAAACTGAACCCTTCATGCGACAGCCCCTTGCACTCACGCACACACTCACAACTCTCACATAAAGCCAACTATACCATTCATGCATGTATTATGAAATCCCATATAGTCATTCTTATCTTTGTACGCATCATAGTGAAAAACATGTTTATCCCCGTTGGTTACATCATTTACCTTCGTCTTGGCTAAACGTATCGTATTACAATTCATATATCTATGTCATGATAGCATTTGAGTATTATTTCTTGTGGTATATCGGATGGAAACCCAGACATAAATTCCGTAGCCGATTCCGAATGGACGGTAGTGCGGTCTGTACTTGGGATACAATTCCACGTACCACTTGGAAAAGTGCTCATATGTGTGCTTGTGTGGTTAGTGTGTGTGCCTGTATCTTTCGTGAATATAATATGCCAATGAAGTTGTATGTTCGTTGCTAATTTGATGTACCTTCAAGCATGCAATCTTAGATGTGAAATATATGTAAATTTAGGTGTAAGTTTTATCTTGTACATGTGAATTTAGAAGCATGATACTCTTGGAAATAAGTGTTACTTAAACTTGATTAAATTATTACATAAATCCTTTCATTACAAGTGACATAAGTAAGGGACCATTCTGAACCCAACGGTTTGAGGTCTTCCCTGCGAGGGGTGAGTGCGGCCTTAAATCTCATTTTCCCGGTTCACACCGGGTGGCGACTCCATTATTCTCCGGTTTAGTCCCCCGTGGCTACTCCGTACTCCCAACTAGGCCGCGAGCCTGGAACAGCATGCGTCATCCAGTTTCTGTGTCCCACACCCACTTCACACATATCACACATGTGATGGTGGTAGTTGGCAAAGGTGGTTGGTTTCATTTACACAAAACCACTTACTTTTTACCTACCTTGTTTTACTTTTTGGAAAACAAAAACACAACAACCTTGTTTTTGGAAGACAAGTCAACAAGACACAAAACACAAAATTTCTCTTTTTTCTCCTCACATGGCCGAACCTCTCCCTCTTGGTTCTTGAATTTTTGTTGCAAAAATTCTTCAAGCTAACACTAATAGAGTTGGATCAAGGTGATAGGGAAACTCACCCAAGAGTTCAGAACTCATCTTCAAGCTTGGAGATTCCATCCTTCAAAGGATTTTTTTTTTAAAATCTCAACCGTTCAATGTAAGTATATTTCGCAACTTATATTGAATTAATCACACACAAATCATCTTACTTGCTGATCTGACAAACTTGCATCTGACGCTCATATGTCGAAGGTGCTATGTATTTGTCAACTGTTGTTGACGATGGTATGTTGGTCGAACCAGCAAGTAACTCATCGAGTAACATTTTACTTCGAGTCTTGAACTCCCTCATATAGTCCTCCTCTAGAAACGTAGCATTTGTTGATACAAACACTTTGTTATCTTTAGGACTATAGAAGAATCCACCCTTAGTCTCCTTAGGATAGCCTACAAATAGGCACTCCTGAGAACGTGGTTCTAACTTTGTAGTCTTATTCTTCAGCACATGTGATGGACACCTCCATATGCGGAAATGTAGCAAATTGGCTTTATGACCACTCCACAACTCTGAGGGAGTCTTAGGAACAGACTTATATGGAACTACATTAAGGGTATGCATTGTAGTTTGCAGTGCATATCCCCAGAACGAACTAGGTAGTGAGCTATAACTAAACATAGATCTCATCATGTCTAGTAGGGTATGATTTATCCTCTCTGCAACACCTTTTTTTGTGGTGTTCCTAGTGTTATGAGCTGGGATACTATCCCATGCTCAACTAAGAATTCCTCAAAATCTCCGTCAAGGTATTCTCCTCCATGATCTGATCGTAGAGTTTTGATTGTTTTACCTAACTAGTTCTCAACCTCAGCATGATACTATTTGAACTTTTCAAAAGTATATGACTTGTGCTACAATAGGTAAACATACCCATATCTAGAATAATAGTCAATGAATTTGACGAAGTATTCATAACCATCTCGGGCTCTTACATTCATCGGTCAACAAACGTTCAAATGTATTAGCTCAAGTGGTTGACTGGCTCTTATACCTTTTCCAGTAAAAGGTCTCTTGGTCATTTTTCCTTATAAATAGGATTCACAGACTGGTAAAGTTCGGAGCTTTAACTGGTTTAAGGCTCCGTTCATTATCAATCTGTCTATCCGGTCAAGGTTGATGTGACCAAGTCTAAGATGCCACAGATATGTGTCATCATGAGAAATCTTGTGCCGTTTAGTCTTAGGTTTCTCAACCTTAAACATTTCAGCGTTGAGCAGTGACCTATGTGTTAACGGTCTTAACACATATAAGTTATTTTCTGAGTTTCTTGTGCATATGGTTAATCCATTTCTACCAATAATAACTAAATTGCTATTAAAAGAAACTGAATAACCATCATCCAAAAGTTTAGAAACAAAAATCAAATTCCTGCGAAAACCAGGAATGAATAACACATTGTTCAAATTTAAATAACTATTATTGTAAAAATTAAACTAGATTCTCCCATTGCTCTTGCTGAAACGGCATACTCTGTCCCAACCCTTATGGTGCAGTCACCTTCAGCAAGGTCCCTCCATGAGTCAAGTAGCTGCAAAGAAGAACAGATATGTTTAGTGGCTCCAGAATCAATAATCCAAGTGGATTTATCATTCTCCACTAATAGAGTTTCGATAACGAGTAAATCATACTTACCTGTATCCTTTTTATCCTTCAGCTCAGCAAGGTATTTAGGACAATTCCTTTTCCAATGCCCGTTCTTGTTGCAGTGGAAACACTTTCCCTTGGGCTTGGCATCCTTGGAGCCTTTCTTGTTCTTCTTCTTCATGGGCTTAGCCTTAGCCTTCCCAGTGCTATTCTTCTTCATCTTTGTAGATTTAGAAGACTTAGTAATATTTGCCTCAGCACTGGACTTACGAGGATCCACAAGCATGGACTTGTAATAGGTGAGCTCATTAAGCAGCTGGGTCAAAGTAAAAGTCAACTTGTTCATGATATAGTTGCTTTTAAACTGTAGGAAACTCTTCGGAAGAGTTTCCATAATCATGTTCACCTGGCTACGCACGTTAATACGAGCTCCATAGGTTTCATCAGTGTTGAGATAGGTCATCATCCTCAAGACGTGCTCTCGGACTGATGTCTCCATCCTTCATCCTAGCAGTCATCGCTGAGAATATGGTCTCATGATGTTGATGCTCTGAAGGCTGCCCGAACATGCCCTGCAATGACTCCATCATCTGAGATGCTGAAGCGATAGGTTCATGCTTTGCAGCAACAACCTCAGACATCCCTGCTAGCAAGTAGCAGCGGGCTTTCTCATTTGTTGTGACCCATTTCTGGTAGGTATCGCGCACAGCTTGGCCAATATTTCTTGCCGGCTTGGGAGGACACTCCTTCGTCAGGACAAACTTTAGGTCTTCACAGACCGGATATCGTTCATGTTACTTTCCACTTAACATAATTTTCTCCCGTTAATTTATCATTTGAGAGTAATGAAATAATTGAAGAAACCATGGCTGAAAAATGAAATAAGCATGCATTTGACATTCATCGCATATTAAAATCATCAAAGAATTTTGACATAAAATTAAACATGATGCATGAACCATGAATAACAAATAAGAAACCTAAGAGAATTACTATGCCATAGAAATCTATCATCCCACAAGTAAGTACCGCCGTAGGGTAGGTCAAGTACTTGCATGATAGATCAAGACAATCTCAGTCGATTAATATATACGAGAATAACTCTTATTCCTATATTAAACAACTACCATTAGATTCGATCAAGGAATTTAATTAACAGTTAATTATTCCTTTGTGAGTGTGACCCGCCGTTTCGGGATCCTTGGACTTAACAAGTGAAGTGTCACCGTAGGTAGGTCAGTTCACAAGATACATCTAGAATCTCTATCCTCTCAGAATCCAAACCTGATATTGACCCAAAAAGGACACCATCCATAAAGGGGATGAAAGCAAAGCCGTCTCAAGGCGCCTTTTGAATCTCACGTTTTCGAACTAACAAGGGAGATCGTGGGGTATACTGTCGTATATCCCTCCCCCACTCACTAATTAAAATTAAGGTTTCTATTTATAAAATATATATATTTTAATATAACTAGTGTGAATAAATAATGACGGCAAAATCATAACTCTTATTTACATTAGTACACTATTAGTGACCTAACCAATTTTAACTCTTAAAAATTATATCACTAATTTCCATTAGTCTCTACTAATTGTATTACTCAATTAAACTAATTTAATTAGAGTGGTATTAGGGGCCTATTATATTTTAACTTTTAAAATACTAGAACACTAATTGGTTTAAAAAATTAGAATCCTAAAATGGTCCAGATTTATATTAAACTATTTAATTAATCTTAGTGCGTTATAAAATCCAATGGTACGTGGAATTGTATCCCGAGTACAGACCACATTACTGTCCATTCAGATTTGGCTATGGAATTTATGTCCGGGTTTCCATCCTATATACCAATGGAATTTATTATACACTAATTAAGCCCAATATATTAGAATTCAAATTTTAAACCTTAAAACCAATTAGTCCAATTAATTGTTTTTCCATGCATATCATATTCTAATTTAAACATTTTAAATCACATAAAATCATATTTCATGTCTATAATGATAATGCATTTAAAGCATGTTATGGCATGTGAAATGCAAGAGTAGACACTCTAAGCTATATGACATGTTATTCAAACAATTCGAATCAAACATACATATAACAAAAAAAAACATTTGCATTGACCGGGCTCTTATTTTTCCCTATACTAATCTAATTAGTACAAAAATTACCCAAGGCATCCATTGGTCTTCAAATCACGCTCCAATGTGGTGTTGTCTCCTTTTGAGACTTCGGTGCTCCAAATTACAACAATTGAAAATTTTCATTGGAAAATAAAATTACAACAATTGTAAACAATGGCCTTATGGCCTTACATCCTAAAAACAAAACCAACATGAAATTAAGAGCCGGAAAAATTTATGACCAATGCAAAATCCATTCATCACATGAAAAATAATAACCATTCATCATATGAATATTATTTTGTGCCTACTCATCTAAACATGCAAATCAATATTTATAACTCATATAAACATATTGAAAACAGTAACATTAAATGAAAAAGAGAAGGGTTAAGAACACTTTTCAACCTTGCTCTCGATGCCAATTGTATGAAACAGTTTCCTTGCACAGCGGAAATGTCTTAGGCACACAGATCGGACTTGAAAAAATTTTCTACCCTTTCCTTTGTATTGCCGAAAGCAACTGCCACCACCACTGAACTTTTGCTTTAGTTTTAGACAAAATTCTAGCCCCGGAACAGACCCCGAACAGCCCCTGAACAGCTGGACAAAAACTGGACTGTTTTGGATTCGATTCGCGCCCAACACACTGCAGAAACATCCCCTAAAATGCGTGGACTATGGCTGCGTATTGGTTCTGATTTTTCACTTGAAAATAGCCCCAACACAGCCCCAAAACACCACAAAATATTCCACAAAAACTGGATTAAAATGAAACCAAACCGAGTTCTGTTTCACCAAGTAAAGGGGCGGCAATGAGTAAAACAAAACCCCACTGCCGTGAACAATAAGAAAGAGATGAAGATGATGATTTGTTTGAAACCACAAAGTCTTCCAAACTATATCTCGTTACCAACGGAAACTTGTGTGGGCAAGACTCACTAAATAATCTCTAAATATTTTAGAGATTTAAACACACTTGTAATTTTTATTGATTTTCTTCTTGTTCTTTCTTTTTAGTTTTCTCAACACTTGAGAGAGAGTGAAGACGAAGAAGATGGAGGCTAGGGTTATAATGAGAGGCTTGTCAAAAGAAAAATCATATTTTCCTTTTTATACTTAGGGTTTTAATTTTACAAAATAAAATAAAACCCTACCTATTCCTCCAAGCCCAAATTCGGCCATGATGTTTTTTTTTATTATTTAATTTTGTAACATTAATCCTTTACAAATAAAAGATGTAATTGTCTTTCATAAAGAGCAATTACTCAAACCAATCAAACACTTTCCAAAGACCATTTTTGGAAAATCAAAAATGATATTTTTTATTTATTAAATTATATAATATATAATTTAATAATTTGTAATTAATAATCATCAAATAACTATATACTAACCTTTTAATATATAGTATCAAGAGTGACATATCAATATTATTAATCATATTTATAATATTTATACCTTTGTGAGTATATAGTTGGACTATCCAATAATACCAAATCTGCTATAGTATATTGAGCTAGCACGGGGACCAAATGGACCTACGGTTCCGAGCTCCAATAATCTCAAAATAATCATTAAGCTCTTAATTAAATATTTCGAAATATAAACTCTGGGTTATTCCACTAAAAACCCGAAGTTTCACTCTCGTTACCACAGATGATATATTAAGTGGAACCAAGTCGGTGTCCATCGATATAGTCACTACATACGAATTGACCATTCACGTGTATCTCGTAATTAGAGTCGGATCATTATGTCCGTTATACCCCTCTAATTATTTATACCTTAAGTACCATTGATTCTCTAATGAACGATTTATTCATAACCATTATTAATTTTAATCTTTCTATTCGTAATAGAAAGACTTGAGCACTCAAACTGTTCAAGTACCGAATCAACCCTTAAGAAAGATACTCATCCACTTCTCGCAAGAATGAGTGAACTCCATATCTATGTAAAATGTTTCCAGCTACACAACAAACCATGCCCCCAAAGTACGTAGCTATTGGTCGGGACTGCTACACCAACCTCACCTTTGTAAATCGAAGGATATAGCCTGTCATGCACGAGTTCGTAGTACACTCAGAATTACGATCAATCCATATATGACCATCTAGTAGATTGAAATGACTTTCTTTGTTTAACGGATGTTATAAGAATGTCATTTCCATATGGGTCCAATCCTATATGATCACATCATACAAGGTGTCTTCATTCTCATGTCTCAACATGGACGATCCCGGATTAAGGCTGCCATACAAATATAGAATGGACCGCAGCTATAGATAAACAATAAACAAAGTACCCGCTTTGTTTGCTCTCTATGGACTATTTAAGATTACTAACTTCAGACTTAAAGCCTCTTGTGTATGACACTCATACACTAAGTCTGAAGGCACATAAGTAATCTAGGGTAATCATGATAATTTATAATATGCGAAAATTAAACAAACACTTTGATAAATGATTAATGCATCATTTTATTTCAAAACATATAAAGCCGTTTACATTACATGTAGCTCTAGGGCATACATCCCAATACAATTGACCTATCATAGTGCAATGTATGATTGTGATAAAGAGGAATGGCTCAAAGCCATGAATCTCAAGATGAAGTCGATGTACTCCAACTCAGTCTGAGAACTGTAGACTAACCTGATGGGGTAAAGCCCATAGTTTGTAAGTGGATCTACAAGAGAAATAGAAGAGCAAATGGGAAGGTACAGACCTTCAGAGATAGGCTAGTGGCAAATGGTTATACCTACAAAGAGAGAGTCGACTATGAGGAGACTTTCTTTCCAGTAGACATCCTTAAATCCACCCACATTGTTCTCTCCATTGCCATTTATTATGACTATAAGATTTGGAAAAGAGACGTCAAAACTTCGTTCTTGAATGGAAATCTTGATGAGTTTATTTTGTAAAAATGTTTTCCAGCGTAGCAGAAGCGTGTTAGGAACCGGGATCGACCTTGAAATTTTTTTTCCTTTTCCCCTTCTTAGCCGATATTGTCCAGCCCATTTGGTCTTGTTTTGCTTCTGTTTTTGATAATTTTTCTAGCCACGAAATATCAACACAAAAATTGGACTGTTTTGCACACCAAAAACTCCATTTACACGTGCATAACTCACTGTTTTGTACTAGTTGTTTGCTGATTTATCTGCCATTATTTGGACAATATAGTTGTAGGACACAGAAATCGGCGACGCTGTTCCTGGCTTGCGGCCCGGTCGGAGTAGCCCGCGGGGGACTAAACTAGAGAAATAAAAATGGAGTCGCCACCCAGTGTGAACTGGGAAATGATTTAAGGCCGCACTCACCCCTCACAAGGGAAGACCTCAAACCGTTGGGTTCGAAATGGTCCCTTACTTATGCCACTTGTAATGAACGGATTTGCGCAATAATATAACCAAGTCTACGCAACATACACATGCAAGAATAACCTATATCTAAGTTTACATACGACCTATATCTAAGTTTGCACACAACCTATATCTAAGTTTGCATACAACTTATGTCTAAGTTTGCATGCATATAAGTAAATAAAATAAAAGCAAGCACGTAATCTCATGAACACATTAAGTTGATAAATGCGGGAATATGAATAAATAATAATTGTCTAAACATAAACAGTGAAGAGATATAATTAAGCTCCTAATGAGAAAGAAATAACTAAATCATGCATGGAAATAACGTGCTATTTCTAATGAACCATGGATAAACACAAGATTAGATAAAACGAAATATGTGCGTTTCTCAAGTAGTACGTGGAATTGTATCCCAAGTTCAGACCGCACTACCATCCATTCGGATTTGGCTACGGAATTTACGTCTGGAGTTCCATCCGATATACCACGAGAGATAGCACAAAATCATTCATCTCACAACAATAACGTACATGAATCAACAATACGCATGCTAAGAAATGCTAATAATTAAAAAGATGTACGATAATAAATAAAAGGGTGCCATCAGGTCTTACCATTTAAGTCGCCTCTTGGAAGTGCGTTGGGACGTCGCCGGAAGGGTTAGCATTTCCGCTATTTTCACTGGTTCACTGTTTCCGCTCGCTGTTTTTGCTTGCTATTTTATCTGTTTTCACTCGCTGTTTTCTCTATTTTCACTGCAGTTTTCAGTCTATTTTTGGCCTGGTTTTGGGAGGATTTTTGGATGGTTCGGGGGCTGATTATTCTGGTTCAGGGGGCTGTGAGTTTCACCTTAATGGCTTCACGTTTAGGGGTGTTCATGGGTCGGGTCGGGTTTTTTGAAATTTTGTTAGAGCCGGTCGGGTCAAGAGAAAATCGGGTCGCGAGTCGGGTCGCGGAGAAGTGGAACCCGATCGGGTTCGGGTCGGGTCATTTTAAAAAAAAAAAATTTCTAAAAATGAATTAATAATTTTGAAATATAAATATTAGTTATTTTATATCCCAAAAATATCATATATATATAAAGTTTTAATACAAAAAAAGTAATAAATAAATGAAATAATAGTAAAAACTTTAAAAATACTAATAACTATTTTAGAAAAGTAATAAAAATTTAGAAAAATAATAATTTTGTATAGGGTCGGGTCGGGTCGGGTCAAAGGGATCAAACCCGTTGTGCAACCCGAAAAATTCGGGTCAGGTCAAATTTTTGTAAATATTTTTATTAACCCGCGCGGGTCGGATCTGGTCACGTCGAATCGGGTCGCGGGTTGACCCGACCCTATGAATGCTATTTTTTCAGTTTGTGGCTCAAGGGTTTGTGTTATGTCGGTTAATGAGGGTTGCTTGGTTTATTGTTGTTTAAGTGTCTATGTGGTTTGTTTGTTGTTACGTGAGATTGAGAGGTACGTACTGCCAAGGGATTCGAGAGGCTTAGGGATGCACAAAGTAAGGGTTTCGTTGTTGTTTTTGCTAGTGAGAGAGAGTACCGAGAGATAGAAGGTTAGAGAGAGGATGGGGGCTGTCTGAGTATGGGAGAGAAGAGAGGACTCGAGAGGCCATTAGGGTTTATTTGTTTGATTCCAGCGAGAGATGGGAGAGAGGTATGAAGAGTGTTAGCTACTGTTCATGGCGTGTGTGTCTTGGTTGGTGAAGGTGCCGAATGAGTGTGTGCAGTGATGAGTCGCTCTTTTGTGGTTTTAGGGTTAGTTGTGTCGGTTTGTGGTTTTTGACGTGGGTGGAGGGCTCTTCTTCGTTGTTTGTTGAATCGGTGGAAGGAGGGGGGTTTGGTTTGGTTGTTTTGTGTTTTTGTCTTTTACCGAGAAGGGCTGGCTTTATGAAGGCTAGGGTTTTAGTTTTGTTTTGTCGAGTTAGTGAGGGAGACAGAAAGAGAGGGTTGTTTTCTTTGTGTGTTTTGTGCACTGCCGTGAATGGTTTGTGGTTTGTGGTCTGTGTAATGGTACACGGTGGCTGTTGTTGATGGGTTATTGGTTATTAGCTGTGTTTATGCATTGGTTAGGGTTTCCCCTTTTGTTGATTTAGTCGACTCTCTAAGGTGTGGCCGAGAGTGTGAGCGGAAGAGGAAGGTTGGGAGCTGCTGAATGTGTGAGGAGGAAGAAGGCGTGAAAAGTTGTATGTGTGAGGGCTTTGAAGGGAGAGATGGATGAGAGAGATATGGCGATTAGGGTTTTTATCTTTCTTGCTGTGCCGTGAAGGGTTTTAAGGCTTGGTTTGTGTGTCTTTTTATAAGAATGGGTTGGGGGTTTTCCTGTATGAGTAGGGAAACAAATTGTGCAATAATTGGGGAATATTTAATTAGTTTGTTATAAGGAAATGATTTGTTTAATTTAAGAAGGTGATTTGATTTGGTTTAGGAAAATGATTTAAGAGATTTGATTTGATTTATTTAATTTAAATATTTGATTTATTTAAATTGGGAAGATGATTTGTTTGGATTATAACATGTGTTTAATGTGTTGGATATTTTTTTGGTTGGGCTTGGAGGCTTGTGGGCGTGTGGGATGGCTCTCTGGTGGGCTTGGGTGTGTGGATTGGTGGTGTGTGGGCTTGGTGTGGGATGCGGGGATTTTTGGGTCGAGTCTAATAGTTAAAACAGAGATTAATCGAGTGAACCCGAGGCTAAGCAAACGAATGAAATCTAGCAAGGTATTGAGTTTTCCTTTCCGATGTCCATTTCCCGCGACTTCCACAACTTAAAGGGTAGTGCCTCCATACGAGGCTCATAATCGGGTCTTATGCAAAAAAGCAGTGCCTACAGTCGCCCCCACTTTGATGGGACTTGTGCAGTGTGTGACAGTAACAATCCTATCAAAGTTATGCAATGCATTTTTACTAACCTGGCTCGCCAGCTGCTGCTTGACTTACCTGCTGCTCTGAGATGCTTCAAACTGTGTTGGTGTGGTGGTGAGGTGCTTCGACCCTTGGTCCATTCCCGAACCGTGCCTGAAGGGTGGTCCATTCTCGAACCGTTACCGATGTGAGTTGCTTCGATCTCTGGGATTCATTCCCAAACTGAGTTGATAATGTGGGTCTCGACCCTGAACTGCTGATAATGTGGGCCTCAACCCTGGGATTCATTCCTGCCGAAACTGCTGATAGTATGGGCCTCGACCCTGGGATTCATTCCTGAAACTGCTGATAGTGTGGGCCTCGACCCTGGGATTCATTCCCGAAATTGCTGATAGTGTGGGCCTCGACCCTGGGATTCATTCCCAAAACTGCTGATAATGTGGGCCTCGACCCTGGGATTCATTCCCGAAACTGCTGATAATGTGGGCCTCGGACCTGAGATCCATTCCCGAAACTGCTGATAATGTGGGCCTCGACCCTGGGATTCATTCCCGATACTGCTGATAATGTGGGCCTCGACCCTAGGATTCATTCCCGAAACTGCTTGTCTTTGTCGCTTTTTCATTTTCTTCAAAACCTGTGAACAAAAACAAAACAAAAAATGCGTGTAGGTGACGTGTATGCATGGATGCATGAATGTGTTTCCTATTCCGATGGGTTAGGCCTTCCTTGTGCTCCTTGGTGCCATTCGCCTACAAATATCTCTGGTAGCCCCCTGGGTCTACTTATAATTTCCTTCTGATGGTTCTTTTCTGGTGATTGCTCAGTTTCCTTTGGTTCTATGACTCAATATCTCATTATGTCCCTGATTCGCGGGGTGGTAGACTGGTCACCCCCAGTCTTGGCTTAGCTTTCTGTTCTTCGCTTCTTGCATTAGGTCAAAGTAGATCATGTGATGTGACGTTCCATACCAACATACTATACTGCCTCTTACGAAATAGTCCCAATAGTTATACATATTGTTGCCCTCAAAGGATGCCCAGTCTCGAAACCATAGAACCTTCAAAACACTCTATGGAACTCAAATCTAAGTCTTTGAATAAATGATCTAAGCCAGACTCAAAGTGTGTGTGTGCAAAGGTTCCTTTGCAGATTCATCCCCAGGTAAGCCAACTCAATGATTTCGCCAAAAAATTGGGATCGATAGGTCAAACCAACTTAGATGTCTCAATTATACCATGTAGTTGCTTTTTTGTGCTCAATGTGATATGGTTTTCTTTCTCTTTTTTTTTTCTTTTTTTTTCTTTTCGTTTTGAACTTCTCTTTTTTCTTTTCTTTTTCTCCTTTTTTTTTCAACACACCTACCCTTTAAGGTAGCATTTCTCCTCATGGTGGTCCTAATACTCGCCCATGGGTAGCTTCACGCTTATCGGTTATAGGTGGTTTAATTCTTTTCTTTAGAGACTTTTCTTTTATTTTCAACCATACCACACATCATAACACAAGCAAATCAGGATAGACATTTAGGTAAACGGTCATTCACCGACCTACAATTTCTTCAACTAGTCACTTTTCTAACTACTCAGGTTTTCACTACTAAGAACCATAATCAAGTACTTACGAGTCTAACATAGATCAATTACTCAAAGTATCGGATGAGAGCCCATCTCGCACTTATTGTTTCTAAGGTTTCACCCTAAAGCAAACGATTTCATCATCGGACTTATGCCTAACTATTAAGGACTAAGAACAAACAAAAAAAATTTCTCTTTTTTTTTCTTCTTTTTTTTTTCTCTTTTTTTTTCTTCTTTTTTTTTCTTTTTTTTCTTTTTTTTTCACAAAGGTCTTTCTATCCTTGCTGTAAAGTTTTCTATTTCTCGGTTTCTTTTTCCGGACATCCAGGTTTGCTACCCAACGGATATCTATGATGGCTTTTAAGTCAAGGGGTTAGCATGATGCGTGTATGCATGGAGTATATAAAATGCGTGAGTTGATCAAACATAGTATATCCTTCTGACCGTCCGAACTTTGCAAGCCCGTCAAGGTTTTTATACAAGTCGGCCCATTATCATTTGAAAGTATTCAATCATACTATTGCGAGGTGCAAACTTGTCCCAGTTGAAAAAGGCCCAACAAGTTTACACTTTTGCGATAACGTGGCTAAACAATTTCAAATGAAAAGGGGCCTAAACATAAATTGGCCCATCGGCATTTTAAAATCTTTTGGCCCAATCTTCATAAGATACAAACTCATTGTGGGACACAGGATCTGGGGCGACGCATGTTGTCCCGGGCTCGCGGCCCGATCGGGAGTACGGAATAGTCCGGGGGACTAAACCGGAGAATAATGGAGTCGCCACCTGGTGTGAACCAGGAAAATGAGATTTAAGGCTGCACTCACCCCTCGCAAGGGAATACCTCAAACCGTTGGGTTCGGAATGGTCCCTTACTTATGTCACTTGTAATGAAAGGATTTATGTAATAATTTAATCAAGTTTAAGTAACACTTATTTCCAAGAGTATCATGCTTCTAAATTCACGTGCATACATCAACAAGTTCATCTAAATTTACATGTAACACATATCTGAATTTGCATACAGCCTATTAGTATGTGATCTATGTCTCAATTTGCATACACAAATATTAACATACGGCAAGCATACAAGTTAATAAACACATCATGTGGGGAATACATATGAACGACACCTATAAAATCTTGCATAATGCATAGAAACAATCAGGTTTATCATACGAAGGAATAGCTACTAGTAATAATTATGTACGAAATCTGATGAAAATAACTCAGTTCAGTGGGTGCGCGTTCGCGTAGCATTCTAGAACGCGTTCAAACGGTAAACAGAAGGTTCGCGTTCATATGACGTTCGATAACGCGTTCGAACGGAGCCAGACCTGATGCATGAAACGCTAAGAAGATGCGTGCGCGTTCGCGTAGCATTTGATAACGCGTTCGAACGGTAAACAGAAGGTTCACATTCGTATAGCGTTCGAGAACGCGTTCGAACGGAACCAGACATAATGCATGACGAAACTAAGAAAATGTGTGCGTGTTCGCGTAGCGTTCGAGAACGCGTTCGAACGGTAAACAGAAGGTTCGCGTTCGTGTGGCGTTCGAGAACGCTTTCGAACGAAACCAGACCTGATGCATGCAACACATTCATAGACCAACAAATCCACAATGTGGGACCTCACGTATCCGATTGAACTCATCTCACATCCAATCGAATATACACCAACCGGCGCGGCAAAGCATCGTGGTAAATGATTTTAACCCCTCCAAATAGGGGACCTTTAATCCGACTTACTAAGCTCATGCACTAGATCGTATCATGCATACAAAGATAAAGGCAATCACATCAAACTTGGTATGCCCGATTGAACATATCTTACATTCAACCGAACACACATCAACCGGCGCGGCAAAGCATCATGGTAAAAGATTTTAACCCCTCCAAATAGTGGACCTTTAATCCGACTTACTAAGCCCATGCGCTCGATTGTATCATACATACAAAAATAAAGGCAATCACATCAAACTTAGTATGCCCGATTGAACATATCTTATATCCAACCGAACACACATCAACCGGCGCGGCAAAGCATTGTGGTAAAGGATTTTAACCCCTCAAAATAGGGGACCTTTAATCCGACTTACTAAGCCAATGCGCTCGATTGTATCATACATACAAAAATAAAGGCAATCACATCAAACTTAGTATGCCCGATTGAACATATCTTATATCCAACCAAACACACATCAACCGGCGCGGCAAAGCATTGTGGTAAAGGATTTTAACCCCTCCAAATAGGGGACCTTTAATCCGACTTACTAAGCCCATGCGCTCGATTATATCATCCATACAAAAGTAACATGCGGAATTCAAATAACGAAAAATAAATAAACCGAAGCAACATAAAACAAAAGAGTGTGCCGTTTACTCAAGTGGTACGTGGAGTTGTATCCCGAGTACAAATCATACTACCGTCCATTCGAAATCGACTATGAAATTTATGTCCGGGTTTCCATCCTATATACCACAAGAGGCGACACATTTTCAATTTCATTCAAGCCACAACATGCATCCACAAACGACTCTCATGCGAATAGAATTCAATAAACAATCAAAAGACGAATATAAACTAATGAGAAAAGTGCCCTCAGGTCTAACCTTTTAAATCACCTCTCGGATGTACGGTACACGATTGTCGGAAGGGTGGATGCTCCGCAACTCTTCCGGTTCACTGGTTCACTGCTCTCGTTCGTTGTCTTACTGTTTTGAGTCGTCGTTCTCCATCTTTTGCTGCTGTTTGGCCTCCATTTTGCTGCTGTTTCCTCTGTATTTTCCACTCACTGTTCAAGTCACTATTTTGGCGTGCATGGCTGCTGTTTTTGGGGTTTTTGGTGCAGTTTGGTGTGTTTATTTCAAGGATTATATGTGCAGTTTTTATGTTACTGCAGTTCGGTTTTTGGTTGTAATTTTCGGTGGTGGAGGGCTGCTGTTTGTGTGTTTTTAGGGCTGCTGTATGGGCTATTTTTTTGGTGATACGAGGTTGCTAAATGGAGGTATGATTTTCGGTGATTAGGGGAAGGAGATGAAGAGAATTTTTGTGTTATTTCTTTGTAGTATGCGTGAACTTCTAGGGTTTCTTGCTGTGATTTTCGTGTGAGTTGTGTGTATGAGCTCGGGGAGTGCATGTCTTGGTTAGGGGTTGTTTATATAGAGAAGGGCTAGGGCTTTACCTTGTCTCACAAGGAAGGGATTTGATTTAGTGTTGAGCAAGGAAAGTCAAAGATTGAGGGGGGACAAATTTGGTTTAGATTAGGAAGTCAATATCTTAATTTGTTATAATTGATTTTAATTAGGCATGACATCTTTTTAAGTTTGCATGCATAGAAGTAAATAAAATAAAAGCAAGCACGCAATCTCATGAACACATTAAGTTGATAAATGCGGGAATATGAATAAATAATAATTGTCTAAACATAAACATTGAAGAGATATAATTAAGCTCATAATGCAAAAGAAATAACTAAATCATGCATGGAAATAACGTGTTATTTCTAATGAACCATGGATAAACACAAGATTAGATAAAACGAAATATGTGAGTTTCTCAAGTAGTACGTGGAATTGTATCCCAAGTTCAGACCGCACTACCGTCCATTCGGATTCGGCTACAGAATTTACGTCTGGGTTTCCATCCGATATACCACGAGAGATAGCACAAAATCATTCATCTCACAACAATAACGTACATGAATCAACAATATGCATGCTAAGAAATACTAATAATTAAAAAGATGAACGAGAATAAATAAAAGGGTGCCCTCAGGTCTTACCTTTTAAGTCGCCTCTTGGAAGTGCGTTGGGACGTCGCCGGAAGCGTTAGCATTTCCACTATTTTCACTGTTTTGCTATTTCCGCTCGCTGTTTTCACTTACTGTTTTCTCTGTTTTCACTCACCATTTTCGCTCGCTGTTTTCTCTGTTTTCACTGCAGTTTTCAATCTATTTTTGGGCTGGTTTTGGGACAATTTTTTGATGGTTCGGGGGCTGATTATTCTGGTTCAGAGGGCTGTGAGTTTCACGTTAATGGCTTCACTTTTGCTCTCTGCTGTTTGTTTGCTTATGCTATTTTTTCGGTTTGTGGCTCAAGGGTTGTGTTATGTCGGTTAATGAGGGTTGCTTGGTGTAATGTTGTTTAAGTGTCTCTGTGGTTTGTTTGTTGTTACGTGGGATTAAGATGTGCGCACTGTCGTGGGATCCGAGAGGTTTAGGGAGGCACGGAGCTAGGGTTTCGTTGTTGTTTTTGCTAGTGAGAGAGAGTGCCGAGAGATAGAAGGTTAGAGAGAGGATGTGGGGCTGTCTGAGTATGGGAGAGAAGAGAGGACCCGAGAGGCCATTAGGGTTTATTTGTTTGATTCCAGCGAGAGATGGGATATAGGTATGAAGAGTGTTAGCTGCTGTTCATGACGTGTGTGTCTTGGTTGGTGAAGGTGCCGAATGAGTGCGTGCAGTGATGAGTCGGTCTTTTGTGGTTTTAGGGTTAGTTGTGTCGGTTTGTGGTTTTTGACGTGGGTGGAGGGCTCTGTTTCGTTGTTTGTTGAATCGGTGGAATGAGGGGGTTTTGGTTTGGTTGTTTTGTGTTTTTTTCTTTTGCCGAGAAGGGCTGGCTTTATGAAGGCTAGGGTTTTAGTTTTGTTCTGTCGAGTAAGTGAGGGAGACAGAAAGATAGGGTTGTATTCTTTGTGTGTTTTGTGCACTGCCACGAATGGTTTATGGTCTGTGGTCTGTGTAATGGTTCACGGTGGCTGGTGTTGATGGGTTTTTGGTTATTAGCTGTGTTTATGTGTTGGTTATGGTTTCCCCTTTTGTTGATTTAGTCGACTCTCTAAGGTGTGACCGAGAGTGTGAGGGGAAGAGGAAGGTTGGGAGCTACTGAATGTGTGAGGAGGAAGAAGGCGTGAAGAGTGTATTCGTGAGGGCTTTGAAGGGAGAGAGAGATAGGGTGATTAGGGTTTTTATCTTTCTTGCTTTGCCGGAGGGGTTTTAAGGCTTGGTTTGCGTGTCTTTTTATAAGAGTGGGTTGGGGGTTTTCCTTGTATGAGTAGGGAAAAAGATTGTGCAATAATTGGGGAATATTAAATTAGTTGTTATAATGAAATGATTTGTTTAATTTATGAAGGTGGTTTGATTTTGTTTAGGAAAAGGATTTAAGAGATTTGATTTGATTTATTTAATTTAGGCATGTGATTTGATTTGATTTATTTAATTTAGGTATGTGATTTATTTAAATTTGGAAGGTGATTTGTTTGGATTTTAACATGTGTTTAATGTGTTGGATATTTTTTGGGTTGGGCTTGGAGGCTTGTGGGCGTGTGGGATGGCTCTCTGGTGGGCTTGGTGTGTGGCTTGGTGGTGTGTGGCTTGGTGTGTGGCTTGGTGTGGGATGCAGGGATTTTTGGGTTGAGTCTAACAGTTAAAACAGAGATTAATCGAGCGAACCCGAGGCCAAGCAAACAAATGAAATCTAGCAAGGTATTGAGTTTTCCCTTCCGACGTCCGTTTCCGCGACTTCCGTAACTTAAAGGGTAGTGCCTCAATACGAGGCTCATCATCGGGTCTTATGCAAAAATACAGTGCCTACAATAGTCTATCCAAAAATTCCCCTAGAAAACCAAAAAATATCCCTTTGTGTTTCCAAATTTTCTAGAAAAAGTATAACAAAAATAACTCGCAAACGACTAGCAAAAGTGGCGGCAGTGAGCATAATTTTTTGCTCGCTGGCATGAGTACAATGGTAAGGAAGAATGGAGATTTTGCTTCAATACCAAATGATCTTCGATGCTATGACTCGCAACCAGCAGAAGTTAGAGTCAGCTAGACTTTCATCACAATCCCTAAATGATTTAGAGATTAAAATTGTCACGCATTAATTTTTCTTTTTGTTCTTTTCTCTTTTTCTTTCAACTCTTGAGAGAAAAATAACACCAATGGTGGCTAGGGTTTTTACCAAGTGAGAGAGTGACAAAAGAAAATCATATTTTCCTTTTTATACTTAGGGCTTAGGTTGTCAAAATATTAACAAGACCAATCCCGTTTTTCTCTCAAAAATTCGGCCAAGGGCCATTTCCACAACAAAAATTTATTTTGTTAAATGTCTTCATTAAGACATTTAGAAGTTACTATTATAAATAATGTAACTTCTAATTCTGTAAATGAAAATACTTGAAATCAAATTTCAAGTAAATTCATTTCAAAAATTATATATTAAATTGTCAAATATTTTATAATAATAAAATTTTATTAAATAACAATAAGGAAACAGTAAGCACAAAACAGTGAGCTGTGCGCGTGTAATTGGGTGGTGATCACAGTTTCGGGTCAAACCGCAACCTATCTGAACCGCACCAACCCGAACTGCACTACGCGGTTTGGAAAAAAAAATGATTTCAGGTCAATCGGAACCGAAACACAAATTTCGGGTCGGTGTACGTTTTTGACCCAATCGGGACCCGAACCGCCCAAAACCGTAAATTTTGACTCAAACCGCGACCCGAACCGCCTAAACCGCCGACCTGCTTCAAATTAGATATTATTTTATATTTTTCTTCTTCTTTAACCATGAAATTTAAGATATTTAATGATCATATGACAATATGTAATAAATAAATGAAAATTAGGTATTTTTCTCTTCAATTATTAAGTGAAAACAAACAAAATTTCCTTAAAAAATTTATAATCCAAACCGCCGACCCGAACCGCCAAAATCGCTAAACCGCCAACCCGAACCACCCAAACCGCTAAACCGTCAACCCGAACCGCCGTGATTTTCCTTATCAAATTTACGGTTTCAGTTTCTAATTTTCCAAACCGCCAACCCGCGCCGTTTGAAGTGAAAAATGAAAAAACCAACCCAAACCGCACCGCAAACACCCCTAGCGTGTAATTGGAGTTTTCGGTGTGAAAAATAGTTCATTTTTGGGCTGTTGTTCTGGAGCTGGAAAAATTATCAAAAATTGAAGCAAAATAATTCCAAATGGACTAGATAGTTTCGACTAATAAGGGAAAAGGCAAAACAAATTTCAAGGTTGATCCCGGTGTCTAACACTCTTCCGCAGCGCAGAAAATTATTTCCTACAATTGGCATCAAGAGAGAGGTTGAAAAGTATTCTTAACCCTTCTTATTTAATTTAAAAGTTTCTATTTTTTATTTATTTATATTTGATATAAATATTTTTGCATGTTGTGATGAGTGTGCACGAATTTAATGTTCATATGATGAATATTTTTGTTTTAGTTCATGTGATGAATGAATTGCATTTGTCGTAAATTTTAGTACTCTTATTTTTCTTTCATTTGTGTTAATGGGAATATAAAGTCGTAAGGCCATTTAAGGAATTAATTTCAAATGTTGTATTTGATGTTTCTATGTAGAGCATTGTCGGGGAGGACAGTAAGATAGTGATTGAGCAATGTTTGGTAAATGTGGATCGTGGTTATGGGAAGCTATGGTAAGCATAGGCGTGGTGAGTTCGACGACGATATGTGGAGGTGATTACCCCACGAAAGTATGGCTTACAAGCTAAAGTGCTAATGTGGTCCGTAGTGAACACACGACTACTTGAAGTATTATATCCATATATTGCGAATATTACTACTCGAGAAGCAAAATTACTGCATGAAAATTCATGGAGTCAAGAGTTAAAGACCAATTAATACCTTAGGTATTTTGTGTACTAATTAGATTAGTATAGGAAAAATATTAGCACAGTCAATGTAATTTTTATGTGTCTGTTTTATTCAAAATATTTGAATAAAATGTCATATTGAATATGGTGCCTACTATTATATTTACACATGCCATAACATGTAATAGATGCATGGATATTCTATTTATAAAATTTGATGGACGGCATATTATGACTATGAGATTTGGCAGATGGAAGGCAAGACTGCATTCTTGAATGGAAATCTTGATGAATGTATCTATATGGTAAAACAAATGGGTTCGTAGCCCAATGTCAATAGCAAACGGTTTGAAGCTACAAAGGTCCATTTATGGACTTAAGCATGCATCTCGACCTTGAAACATAAGAATTGATACCATGATCAAGTCTTATAAGTTTGAGCAAAATGTCAATGAGCCTTGTACATCTCGTTATTGATGGAAATGTGATTTTTCTCGTTTATACGTTGATGATATTTTACTCATTGGGAATGATGTAAAAATATTATCTAACGTGATATCCTCGCTAGCTAACCAATTCAAAATGAAAGATTTGAGAGAGGCCAGTTATGTACTTGGGATCACAAGAGACGATTGTTAGCTATGTCTCAGACATCATATATCGACAAGCTCCTTGTGCGATTTGGAATGCAAAATTCCAAGAAAAGGTAATTTACCTTTCTGACATGAAATTCATTTGTCAAAGGAACAATCTCCTAAGACACCTCAATGAGTTAATGAAATCATGCATATCATATATGCCTCAGCAGTTTGTAGTCTCATGTATGTTATATTATGCAAATATCGAACATCTGTTTTGCAGTAAGAGTAGTTAGTAGGTTTCAGTCTAACCCAAGATTAAATCATTGGGTGGCTGTGAAATACATTCTCAAGTACCTTAAGAGGATGAGAAATTATATGCTTGTGTATTCTGGTGAGGATATGGTCCTCCGGAGATATACAGACTCTGATTTTCAGGCGGATATTGATTCTAGGAAATCAATATCTGGATCTGTGTTTACCTTAGGTGGTGGGGCCATTGTGTGGAGGAGAATAAAGCAATCTTGAATTACTAACTCCACCATTGAGGCTGAATATATAGCAGCTTGTAAAGCATGTAAGGAAACAATTTGGCTTCGGAATTTCTTGGGAGACTTGGAAGTTGTTCCAAATATGGATAAACCACTAATACTTTGTTATGATAATAGTGGTGCGGTGGCGAACTCTAAATAACCAAGACGCCACAAAAAGGGAAAACATATAGAGAGAAAACAGCATATCATAAGGGAGATAGTGCAGAAATTGGACATTTCCTGTCACGAAGATTGCATCCGCAGATAACCTGACTAATCTGTTTACAAAGGCCTTATCGGTTAAAGTGTTTGAAGGTCACCTAGAGGGTCAATGATTACATGAAATGTCCCATTTGCTCTAGTTTAAGTGGGATATTGTTGGGATATATGCCATAGAGCTTCATATATTGTGTAAACAGAGTTATTTGTTTAAAATAAAAAATTGATTGTTCATTTATCAATTGTTTTGATTTAAATCACATATTGAAAATTATCTAGTTTACCCTTGATTACTTATATGCCTTCAAGCTTAGTGTATGAGTGTCATACACAAGAGGATTTAAGTGTGAAGTTATTAATCTAAAATAGTCCATACAGAGCAAACAAAGCATGTACTTTGTTTATGGCTCATCTATAACTGCAATCTATTCTATAAATGTATTGCGACCTTGATCCGAGATCGTCTATGTGGTGACATGATAATGGAAATGCCTTATATGATGGATCATATAGGACTAGACCTAGATAGAATTGAATTTGTTCTGGCCTTCTTATACACACAGGATTCTTTCGAATTCTTGGGAAAACCAGACAATTTGATTATCTCATCGAATCAAAGATTCCAACTTCGTGAAGCTTGTTTAAGTCCATTAATGGACTTCTTAAGTTTACATACCAAGCCCGAGTTCTCGCTGGATACAAAACCTTCCGGGCTGTTCCATATAGATTTCTTCGTCAAGAAATCCATTTAGAAAAGTCATTTTGACATCCATCTGCCAAATCTCGTAATCATGGTAAGCAGAAATAGACAATAAAATCCTTATAGACTTTAGCATCGCTACCGGAAAAAAAACGTTTCATCGTAGTCGACACCAAGTCGCTGCGTGTAACCTTTAGCTACCAGTCGGGCCTTAAAGGTTTCAACCTTTCCGTCAGGCCTGCGCTTCCTTTTGTAAACCCATTTACAACCAATAGGAATAATTCCCTCAGGAAGCTGAGCCAAGTCCCAAACTTGATTCAGATGCATAGAGTCTAACTCTATATTACTTTATATCTAGATTCAAGGTTTATATCCATATTCTTACAAGATTTGTAAGACGCTTTGGGATCAGAGTTGAGTTTCAATACCGTCTTCTACCTTTATATAGATGGCCAGTTTGAAATATTATACAGATCATTTAGTGGTTCACCCTGTACTTTATTATGAAATTTAAAGTAGTTTTCTTCTATGTTGGGTAGAAACTGGAGTTCTTGTTACTCTTAGCCAATTTTGATTCAGGATGACTATTGAGAGTATTCTAGTAATAAGAGATTGATTGCGAATGACCCAACACCGATAGAGATGTGTTGTTTGAGAATAAAATTCCTATGGACTTGGTTGGGATGATGAATTCTTAAAGGTTTTCTCATTCTTGGGTGTTTCATGATTTGGTGTTGAGGGATGTTGGCCCCATAGTGTTCCATACCTTATTAGATCATTAGATGATGAGTATAGTTGCGTATGGACTAGTCTTATTTTTGGTGGAATTGGTGTCATTAAACAGAAACCAACATGCATTCAAACAGATCAAAACCAGAAAATCAAACCAATTTATGCAAAACCCTAAAACTTGAAATATAAAGAAAAACCTAGAAAATGACGAATTTGATGTCCAAGTCGAGATAAATCTCTGTCCTTAAGAACTTGTTAGCCCAGTCTCGGTGCTCTACGGGTTTTGTGGCTAATGTTCTCCCAGGATAACTTAGATTCCCCTCCTTCAAGGGGCACTCCTTAAGAAGATATTGAACTAGGAATATAGGGGAAACTCTCTTTTACAAAAAAATGAAAAGTGTGACACAAAGTTTCATCTCCTAATATAGTGATCATTAAAAGTCTTAGCTTATCCTAACCTTGACAGACAGCACTCAGCGTCATTATCGGAATGGGAAAGAGTACAAAACTCTTCAGTACTTGTTTTGAATTGCACAAAGTTTCAGTTGTCCCTTTTGAACCTAGATCTTGGGATATCCACTCATCTAGGTTGGGTTTCCACAATGACAATTCTTAATTTATAGGCTTCAAGCCCATTCCCCTCGATAACTTCTCAACTTGCTCTCTAAGTAAACCTTTAGTAAGTGGATCTGCTTGGTTTTCCTTCGACTTAACATAATCGATCGATATTATGCCACTTGAGAGCAGTTGACGTATGGTATTATGTATCCGACGTATGTGTCGAGACTTACTATTATACATTGTATTTTGGGCTCTCCCAATAGCCGATTAGCTATCACAATGTATGTTAATCGATGGCACCGGTTTGAGGAATATCCTCCAGGAAGTTTCGAAGCCATTCCACTTCTTCCGCTGTTTTGTCTAATGCTATGAACTCTGATTCCATAGTAGACTGGGTAATACATGTTTGCCTCGAGGATTTCCATGACACGGCTGCGCTACCAAGTGTGAAAATAAATCCACTCGTAGATTTGGAATCCACTGTATCAGATATCCAGTTAGCATCACTGTATCCCTCTAGAATAGCAGGATATCTCGTATAATGCAGCCAATATTTTGAAGTTTCTCTCAGATACCTCAAAAATCTTACTATGGCTTTCCAGTGGTTATGTCTTGGATTGCTCGTATATTTGCTAAGCCTGTTCACAGCTTGAGCGATATCAGGTCGTGTGCAATTCGTGAGATACATCAGACTTCCGATGATCCTCGAATACTCTAATTGCGATATGTTTGAGCCAGTATTCTTTGATAGATGAAGAGTTAGGTTAGCTACTCCCAAATCTTTCATATCAAATTTGATGGATAACACTTTCTTGGTAGACTGAATTATTTCATGATTACTACCAATTATCAGGATATCGTCTACGTAGAGACACACAATGACATATCCTTTTTGAGTTGATTTAGTGTACACACACTTATCACACTGATTGGTTTTAAACCCACTTGACAACATCTCTTTGTCAAATTTCCCATGCCATTGTACATGTGCTTGTTTTAATCCGTACAAGGATTTTACAAGTTTGCACACCTTCTGCTCTTGTCCAGGAACATTAAACCCTTCTGGTTGTTCCATGTAAATCTATTCATCCAATTCACCATTCAAGAATGTCGTCTTTACATCCATTTGATGTATTTCAAGAGCAAATATAGCTGCTATGGTTATGAGCATTCTTATCGACGTGATACGAGTCACTGGTGAATAGGTTTCAAAGTAATCAAGGCCTTCTTTTTGTCTATAACCTTTTATGACAAGCCTTGCCTTGTACTTATCTATTGATCCATCCGGTTTCATCTTCCGTTTGAATATCCATTTGTAGCCCAGTGGCTTACAACCTGGAGGAAGATCAACCAACTCCCAAGTATGGTTTTGAAGGATTGAATCAATCTCACTGTTGATAGCCTCTTTCCACAAAGGTGCCTTTGTCGAAGACATTGCTTTCTTATAGCTTTTAGGCTCATTTTCTAACAAGTATGTCAGAAAATCGAGTCCAAATGACTCATACGTTCTAGCTCTTTTGCTACGTCTAGGTTCATTTACCTCAATATTTCCATGTTGATCTGACTCTTGGTCAACCTGATCACTGTCCTTGATAGTATCAATAGTTCTTTTGAGAGACTCACTTCTTTATCTTTCCTTACAAGGAAATGTCTCTTCAAAAAATATCTCATTCCTTGACTCAATTATCATATTCGGATTGATGTCAGGAATCTTAAACTTGTGTACCAAGAATCGATACGCACTACTGTTGTGAGCATATCCGATGATTATACATTCAACAATTTTGGGTCATATTCTAACCTTCTTAGGTTTAGGAACCATTACTTTGGCAAGACACCACCACACATTCAGCTATTTGTAGGAAGGTACATAACCTTTCCATAACTCATATGGCATCTTGTCCAATCGTCTGTGAGGTAGCTTGTTCAGAACGTAGTTTGCGGAAAGCAAGGCTTCCCCCCACAAGTTCTTGGGTAAACCAGAGCTTGTCAACATGGCCTTCATCATTTCCTTTAACGTCTGATTTTTACGCTCAATAATCCCATTTTGTTGAGGTGAATAAGGAGCAATGGTCTCATGAATAATTCCATGAATGGAACAATATTCACCGAATGGTGACACATATTCACCATCTCTATCACTAATGATTCTCTTGATTTTCTTGCCAAGTTGATTTTCAACTTCGTTCTTATAGTGTATAAAGCTCTCAATAGCTTCATCTTTGCTCCTCAGCAAATACACATAACAGAATCTTGTGCTATCATCGATAAAAGTGAAAAAGTATTTTTTACCGCCTCTTGTTTGCACAATATTCATATCACACGCATCAGTGTGTACAAGTTCCAATGGTTCATAACTTCATCGATGAAATGATGCTCTATGTATTTTTGTTTCAATACATGCCTCACACTTATGTTGGCCTTAGACTCCATAGACTTGTAGCTGACCTTTTCGGACTTTTTGATGTCATCTTCGATTTTCAATCGAACTTCAAGGTCTTCAAGGCTCATATGTTTCTTTTTATGTTTCATATAGCTCCTGAAGTCCTTCCATGATGGAGGTAACTTTTCAATGATAGTGGCAACTTGAAACGTCTCACAGAGTTTCATATCTTCATCCAATATTTCATGAATGATCAATTGCAGTTCACCCAACTGAGACATTACAGTTCTTGAATCTACCATCTTGTAGTCCAGGAACCTACCCACGACAAATTTCTTCTTTTCGGCATCCTCGGTTTTATTTCTTGTCGAGAGATTCCCAGAGAATCTTTGCAGAAACCATGCCTTGGTACACATTGTACATGGTACTGTCAAGTCCACCCAAAAGGTAGTTCTTGCACAAGAAGTGGCCATACGACCATTTCTCTTTCCATAGTTGCTTGGCTATTTCTGATTCACCCTCCACAAGATCCGGATGATCTTTGAGGTATTTAGCCAACTGCAGAGTTGTCAGGTAGAACAGTATTTTGCTCTGCCACTGTTTAAAGTTTTTCCCACCAAACGTTTCCCGTTTTTCTCCATGAGAGACCGATATTGTAATGTTTCCACTAGCCATGTGTAACTGGAAAATCTACAGGGGTCAATAAGTCTACAAAAGACAATTGTACAACGATCAACAAATGATCTTGTTCAAGTAATATACTAAGTATCCACTTGTTGTTCTATTGGACAATAGTACCAATAAATACAAGTCCTTGAATTTCTGACTAAGTTTTCTTATGACAAGTAAATAAAGGAATATTCCCAGAGGACGAGGGGGGTCCGGAGTAACCACTTAAATCCCTGAACCACTTACACTCTTATCGCTTTTTTGACAGAATATCATTTAGACATTTCCTCAATAGAATTTCTTAGCAATTCAAAACTTAGTATTACACTTTTAATTTTACAATACAATATTCGATATGTGTAGATATATATGTGTGTGTCAATCAAGATTGGATGATTACACTTTAAATTCTCAACCAAGTATGCTACACACAATTAATTTTCAACTTTATCACTATGTGTATGCTTGTGATAATTGAACACCCAAATAATAACTTAAATCTATACTACCAAGATTATTGTGATTAAGTATATGATTTACTAATTAAATATTATGATTACTAAATAATCTAAGTCTATTCAGTTATAAACAATTCCAGGACTAATGTGTTAGTTTCGCGTTCGTATTTACGTTGGAACGAGACTGTCCAGTGTGTGCATGTCCGTGTTGCGTTCGAGAAGCGTGTTCGAATGAAGTGTTCCAGAGAGTTCACGTTCATGGAGCGTTTGAGAACGCGTTCAAACGGAATATTCCAAAGAGTTTACGTTTGTGTGCCGTTCGGAAATGCGTTCAAACGAAGTATTCCAGAGAGTTTACGTTCGTGTTGCGTTTAGGACGAGTTCGAACATTTTAAGTCAGAGGGTTTGCGTTCGATTTGCATTTGAAGACGCGTTAGAACGTTCTTAGGCAGAAGGCTTGCGTTCGAGTTGCGTTTGAAGACGCGTTTGAACGTTCTTACGAAATTTCAGATTTTTACCTTTGCGTTCGTCAGGCGTTCGAACGCCCTTATGTATTTTTCATGCACAAACGATATTTTTCAGAAAATTTCCTTATCTAAGCATGCGAATTTCTATCTAACAATACTAAAATGATAAGTTCTTAAGATTGTTGGTGGAATTTGTGTCATTAAATAGAAACCAACATGCATTCAAACAGATCAAAACCAGAAAATCAAACCAATCTATGCAAAACCCAAAAACTTGAAATATAAAGAAAAACATGGAAAATGACAAATTTGTTGTCCAAGTCGAGATAAATCTATGTCCTTAAGAACTTATTAGCCTCGTATCGGTGCTCTACGAGTTTTGTGGCTAATGTTCTCCCAAGATAACTTGAATTCCCATTATTCAAAGAGCACTCCTTAAGAACATCTTGAACTAGGAATATGGGGGAAACTCTCTTTTACAAAACAATGAAAAGTGTGACAAAAAAATTTGGATGGATTTTCTATATCTAGAGTTACACATGTAGGCCTCTTTGTAAAGGCATGGAAATGTGCCTTAATGGCATCCTTTGGGTTGGGGTGCAACCCTCCAAAGGGTTATACCCCTCCCAAGCACCTTTTGGATCCTATAATCATGTTATACTCAATTAAGGGACATGTCCCTACATGTATGTACCCTTCCCATAGGGTACCATCCAAGAGACATGTCCCTCCTCCATCCAATGACAATATTTGAAGAATTTACAACACTTATCACCATAGATGTCCTATGAAAATTATATTTTGTGGTAATATTTACTAGCAATGGCATGATTATAACCAAATAATCTGAAATCCTTAGTGCCGAGAACATAACTATGTGGGTGCAGAAGTCGGGCTTGAGATCCATCTATGTTGTGTAACTCAAGACAGAGAATACCATGCTAGTGAATTGGGATGTTAAACAAGGTATAATGCATTCGGAGTTAATTTAAATACTTGGGATATTTCATCTGTTTAACCTCCATACATGATGTGTTGGACAATTATGACCCATATCATCACTATTTGTGAAAGACATTGTGGTTTTTGTACAAATTAACTATGTGACAAAGGAAATTGCCATTTTATCATTTTGTAATTAGATTACTTGAATATATATAAATGATAAAAGTCCTTATGATTAGTTCCGGATTATAAGATATGAGACAGTATCAATCCACTAAAGGTTTAATCATTAAATATCCCTAGTCGTAGTATTATCGAGACTGGACATCGATAATGCGGAATATACTAGTATTACACTTGTGCGCGTTATGGAAGCGTAACGTCATAGTTCTCATATATTTGGGTATTGGATACTCATGCAAGTGTAATAGGAGGTTTTATTTACCGATGGTACGGAAACAGCTTCGCTCTGGATAGACCCCTCGGAATCCCATTAGTAGTATGACTATGTGTCTATGGGAATTCGAATCAGGGTAGGTGTATTTGGTCTTAACCTGAGACTTGCATCGCTAATACTTGCGACAATCAGTACGCTTTGGTTTTGGTCATCCAGGACTTTAACAGGTTTTGTGTGCGCCTCTTCTGGGTTTATTGAGAATCGTAGTGTATTGGGTATGATGTCAAGATGGAAGTATCACTTCAGTCATATGGAGATGATGATCACGCGGGGATACAGAACCGGTACTCTATATATGTTGCAACTATTGGATAATATGACAATGTCATGATTATCCGATTAAAGAGACTAGTTGCTAGTGATCTGATATATACTTCGTATGGGGCATACACTATTCCAGCCTCAGGCCTAGCATGTGACATCCGATACTGGATCGCAATACGCAATACTTGGTATACTACGCTTGATATAGATTATATATTCCTTAAAGAATATTTCTGGAGAATTGGGTAGGCACGGTGCTTTGCTAGAAGCCAACCATGTCTTATAAATCGGTAAGAAAGTGGTACGGGGTACGCACGTATTCGGATAGTCTGACGACCGAATTTACTGCCAACATATCCAGGGATCTCATGGGTCGCTTCCCGAAGATTCACTGATGACGTATGACACAAACAGAATTAATTTAGGATTAATTATGAAAGAAAGAAAATTAATCTAGGATTAATAGCGAAAAGATTTTATCTGGGATAAAATTCATTTAGAAGAGAGAGAATGATTAATTTCGAATTAATCGATTAAATAATATATATTCGATATATTAATTGAAATTAGATTTCAACGCGAAATTAAAATTGGATTTTAATTCGGGAGAACGAATTAATTTAGAATTAATTCGCGATCGACTTTAGTAATAGTTTTACGATGCATTATTTTTTAATTAAATTTGATTTAATAAAGTCGCAACGGAAAATCGTTAATTCAAAATTAACGAACCCGAGCCCGGAATGTGTTTTGCGGGCCCACTCGGATTTTGAATTAAAGTGGGGCCCATATCAAGTCACATCACTAGTCAATCTCATCACTTTTTGTGATGGAAGTTGTTAGTGGATTTTGACTTGTAAAACACATTTCCTTATTTTATTTGATATGTGATTGACTTATACTAACTCTTAGAGATTTGGTATTACTTACTTTGATTTTTGAAAATCAAATAACACACTCATTTTTATCTCCTTCTTGCAATTGGCGTGAACCACCACTTCCTCTTCTCCTCTCTATTTTGCGAGAGTTGCTTACTCTCTAAGGAAGATTTTGTTGCAATTTCTTCCATTGCTAACACATATAAGGGTCTGCAAAGGTGATATGGAAACTATCCCCTTGAGTTTGGAATTCTAAGATCAAGCTTTGAGCTAAAACATACAATCAAAGGAGGGCTTGGAGCACTACACAAAGGTTGTAAATTTTTGTTATCTCCACATCCGCCATAACCGATCGTTGTAAGTATTTATCTGCAATCTTACTTCGATTATTCACACTTGTTTATGCTTAATAGATCCTTGGCATGTTCTAGGAGAACCCAACATGATGTCCCACCTTGACATATCTCGTACTTTGAATTTCGAGACGAAATTCTTTTAAGGAGTGAAAAAATAATATCCTAATTTTCTCTAAAGGTATTTTAGGTTTTTCTTTTTAATTTAATTAAGAATGGGAAAAGGATTAAAATGAGATCAATTGGTCAAAGTGGATAAAAATAAATTTTTGATTTTTGTGATTATAAGTAAAAGCTCAGAATTTTAGGGAGCTAAGTGATAATTACCAAGTTAATATAAAGCTTTCATCTCTTTTCCTTTTCCACTAAAATCGTTTATAGGGCCTTAGAGAAAAAAATTGAGGAATGTGTGAGAAAGCTCAAAATCCGACTTTTGAAGGGATGATTTCCAATGAGACAAGTGGGAAAATGCTAGAGGAAGCCTTTATGAGCTTTTTTTGGTTGGTATGTATTATCACTGAAAATAGTCAATTTTCAAAGAAAATAAGAGAGGAAATGATTTCAATTTTTCTCCGATTTAAGACTATCCAGAACTAGGTTTGATGCACAACACCACTATTGAAATTAGGACGTTGGCACATCTACTGATGTCAGCGGTTTGTGTAAAAGCCAATAGTGGGCTGATCCTTTTATGTGGTAATGAACTCGAGCTTTGACTTTTCTTATATTTAAGTGTATTATCGAGTTTATTATGCTTGTTAATTTAACAGTTTTGAGGTGTTTTATTGCATTTATTATTGAATTATGGAGTTAGATGTGAAGTGTGGATATATATGATTATTGTAGGCCTCATATGGGCATTTTTATGGTATTAGATTATAAGTGTTCGTCCATGTTTTTAACGAAATTATGTCTAATTTTTTGTTAGAATGTACATGGATTTTAATTAGAAAATCTACTGTCATATCAAGTTCGAGGAGTTGTCGTAAGGTCGGCTATTAGAGATTACCG
This sequence comes from Zanthoxylum bungeanum, assembly GCA_019454045.1. Lineage (NCBI taxonomy): Eukaryota > Viridiplantae > Streptophyta > Magnoliopsida > Sapindales > Rutaceae > Zanthoxylum > Zanthoxylum bungeanum. Next base: position 70,308 of record SKCR01048125.1, read on the forward strand.
ATCGGATGTATCATTTTCTGAGTGGGCCCTATTTGCCTTCTAAGCCGTTCCAGGTAGGCCGGAGGAGACTTCTGTAGCAGTATAACCAACAAAAAAGATTGGACGCACTGAGCACTGTTGTGAGATTATTTCAACGTTTGTGTGGCGTTCCGAAACGCGTTCGAACGAAGTATTTCAGAGGGTTGTGTTCCATTTGCGTTTGAAGACGTGTTCGAACGTTCTTAGGCATAAGGCTTGCGTTCGAGTTGCGTTTGAAGATGTGTTCGAACGTTCTTACGAAATTTCAGATTTTTACCTTTGCGTTCGTCGGGCGTTCGAACGCCCCTACGTATTTTTCATGCAGAAACGATATTTTTCAGAAAATTTCCTTAACTAAGCATGTGAATTTCTATCTACCAATACTAAAATGATAAGTTCTTAAGATTGTTGGTGGAATTGGTGTCATTAAACAGAAACCAACATGCATTCAAACAGATCAAAACTAGAAAATCAAACCAATCTATGCAAAACCCTAAAACTTGAAATATAAATAAAAACCTGGAAAATGATGAATTTGCTGTCCAAGTCGAGATAAATCTCTGTCCTTAAGAACTTATTAGCCCCGTCTCGGTGCTCTACGGGTTTTGTGGCTAATGTTCTCCCAGGATAACTTGAATTCCCCTTCTTCAAGGGGCACTCTTTAAGAAGATCTTGAACTAGGAATATGGGGGAAACTCTCTTTTACAAAACAATGAAAAGTGTGACACAAAAATTTGGATGGATTTTCTATATCTAGAGTTACACATGTAGGCCTCCTTGTAAAGGCATGGAAATGTGCCTTAATGGCATCCTTTGGGTTGGGGTGCAACCCTCCAAAGGGTTATACCCCTCCCAAGCACCCTTTGGATCCTATAACCATGTTATACTCAATTGGGGGACATGCCCTACATGTATGTACCCTTCCCATAGGGTACCATCCAAGAGACATGTCCCTCATCCATCCAATGACAATATTTGAAGAATTTACAACACTTATCACCATAGATGTCCTATGAAAATTATATTTTGTGGTAATATTTACTAGCAATGGCATGATTAGGACCAAATGATCTGAAATCCTTAGTGCCGAGCACAAACTATGTGGGTGCAAAGTTCGGGCTTGAGATCCATCTATGTTGTGTAACCCAAGACAGAGAATACCATGCTAGTGAATTGGGATGTTAACAAGGTATAATGCATTCGGACTTAATTTAAATACTTGGGATATTCTCATCTGTTTAACCTCCATACATGATGTCCCATCTTGACATATCTCGTACTTTGAATTTCGAGACGAAATTCTTTTAAGGAGTGAAGTATATAATATCCTATTTTTTTCTCTAAAGGTATATTAAGGTTTTTCCTAACTAATGAATGGAAAAGGATTAAAATGAGATCAATTGGTCAAAGTGGATGAAAATAAATTTTTGATTTTTGTGATTTAGAAGTAAAAGCTCAGAATTTTAGGGAGCTAAGTGATAATTGCCAAGTTAATATAAAGCTTTCATCTCTTTTCCTTTTCCACTAAAATCGTTTATAGGGCCTTAGAGAAAGAAAATTGAGGAATGTGTGAGAAAGCTCAAAATCTGACTTTTGAAGGGATGATTTCCAGTGGGAAATGCTAGAGGAAGCCTTTATGAGCTTTTTGGTGGCTGTATTATCACTGAAAATAGTCAATTTTCGAAGAAAATAAGGGAGGAAATGATTTCAATTTTTCTCCGATTTAAGACTATCCAGAACTAGGTTTGATGCACAACACCACTATTGAAATTAGGACGTTGGCACATCTACTGATGTCAGCGGTTTGCGTAAAAGCCAATAGCGGGCTGATCCTTTTATGTGGTAATGAACTCGAGCTTTGACTTTTCTTATATTTAAGTGTATTATCGAGTTTATTATGCTTGTTAATTTAACAGTTTTGAGGTGTTTTATTGCATTTATTATTGAATTATGGAGTTGGATGTGAAATGTGGATATATATGACTATTGTAGGCCCCATATGGGCATTTTTATGGTATTAGATTATAACTGTAAAATCCATGTTTTAAACAAAATTATGTCTAATTTTTCATTAGAATGTATATGGATTTTAATTAGAAAATCTATTGTCATCTCAAGTTCGAGGAGTTGTCGTAAGGTCAGCTATTAGAGATTACCGATCGGATGGATCATTTTCCGAGTGGGCTCTATGTGCATTCTAAGCCGTTCCAGGTAGGCCGCATGAGACTTATGGAGCAGTATAACCAACAAAAAAGATTGGACGCACTGAGCACTATTGTTAGATCATTTCAACGTATCAAACATTGGGTTGAGGTAGGGATTCGGTTCACACCTTAATTTTGATTTTAATTTATTTGTTTATATCACTATATTGTGTATATAAAAATGATCTATTATGCATTTTAATACTAGAAATATTTACATGAAATGTGAGGTGGCGTGTTGGATAATACGACATGACCATTATGATTTAATATGTTCTATTTTATACATGTTTGTATGGTAGTAAAAATTAAAATGGAATGGACCTTTATTGGTAGTAAAATTAAAATTAAATATACGTAAAAATTGGTATATATGGAGCCCCATTGTGACACACATCTTGGATATTATATTGCCCTTTTACAGCATTTGCCTAAGTAAAGCTCTATTGTGGCTCGCTTTATAGATCATGGCTGCCTCATTGAGGTAATTATTACGCACCCCGAGTGGTGCTACTTGGACTGTGATGACACGTCCTTGGGTGTAAATTTTCTCCTAACCTTCGCATCGATATTTATTTTTACAAGACATATATATCTATATAACATTCTAACCATGCTGGATTTTTGTAAAACCAATTAAGATGAGTTATTTAATCTGTACTGAGCGCGTGGATTGCTCACCCCTTAATATCAATAATTCAGGTAAGACTCGAGTTGATATCTCGAGGATTTTGGACCGTGTTAAGTGAATTCTCTTTGCAATACGATGTTGGTATATCTCGAAGATATTTGAGATCTCGAAGATATTTGACTTGTATTTAAAGTTATCAAGTTATAATTTATTTGGGTGATGTATTGCATAATCAGACCATTATTTAAATTTTGAATATTTATTCATGATAGATGCTCACAGTTTAACTATGAGAATATTTTAAATATTTTTTACGTGATTTTATAAAACTTTTTTTTAAAAAAATTTCGAGACATATTTTAATTCTTTAATCGATTTCCTATCATTTTTGACCATTTAATTTGTTTCTGAATTCGTTTTATTTTATATTATTTACCTGAAAATCACTGGTCATGACAATACCAATGGCTATATACGCATGTAAACCTTACTTTCCGAACTCATATAATCTTAAGTCGGATTTTGCATACCAAAACAACAAGCCCAAGATTCACAATTAGATCTAATTCAGCCCAAACTTGTGCTAAGTTCCCGCGTCAACCATTCCAGAGGCGACATGTGGCAGGTGAAAATTCTGCCACAACAATAACTAATGAAAATATAGTAATTACATAATCCAATCCAATTAAATCTTAAGACATATTACTAATATATACTATTTTCTTCTTTATTTCATATCCATTTTCTCAAAATTCTTTACAATTCTTTTAATTATTTTTACGTTTTCAAAGCATTTCAAGTGACTCGACATATATGATATTACCTAGACTCATGGGGTAAAACAGTAAAAAAGAGGCAATATAGGAGACAATTCATCAATTTTTTGTAATGACGACACATTTTGGAGGGTTTTTAAATAGCGATAAAATGATAAATGTTGCCAAACATAAGAGGCATTTTATTCATTTTCTCTAAATTTGATAAAATAAATAAATAAATAAATAA